>WURT03067861.1:0-13580 GCA_009936505.3 Holothuria glaberrima
AAAATTTTTGGCTTTACAAACCCTCCAGATGGCCGGAAACGGCACTTCCAGAGTGTTTTAAGCTGCATGTACCCAGCGTTGAAATATGGATCTCATGTCTACACTTGGCAAATTTTGGGGTGGGGGGCTGAACATACCTTTATCCCCCTCACTTTTTCATTTGGGGCTGGGCCCCAAGCCTCCAGATCCGCCGCCACTGGCTCATATATGGCTGAAAAATGTTCATAATTTCAGCAGCAGAAGCTATCCTTCCTTTGCCATGACGTAAAGGGCCGTCCTGGGGGAGGGGTCTAAGGGGAGGGGGAAACCTTCCCTTTGAGAAATTTTTATTAATTAAGATGCCTAGATGCAAAATGGTGCTATGTTTGGGATATTTTTTGAGCTGCTCATATATGGCTGGGAAATGTCGATAATTTATACCGGTAGTGAATTCTAATATATAGTTAGGTGAAAGAAGAGAGTAAGTTGTCTTAGAGAAAAATACGTTGTCAACAAACCTCCTGAAGAGCCCCCCTTTTTTTGGCTTCTTACTGTCTTTTATTTGAACAAATTTTTTTGCAAAAATACGTGCGTGGAGTCAACAGAATCATTCTTGGACTATTACAAAGATTTCCTTTCCTTCGTTGTGCACTATAAAAGGGTATCTAAGGTTGGCAGATACCTGGAAGTTCTGGATAAATTATATAAAATTGGGCAAAGACATAATGCTTATTATCTGTCATCCAAATAATAATACAGAGTATGACGCTAAGCACTTTACATCTATTCGGATTTTGAACGAAAACTCCAGACGAATGGCTTCCAGTCTGATACGTATAGCAAAAGGAATGAAGGACTAAAAAGCGCATTTCAGAATGCTTTTGGGTCGTAAGTGTATTAACAATCACCATCTATACCGATAATGGCTGCGCGCGAAGCGCGTGGCCTTTTTTATTTTTGAAAAATGTATAGCGTCAACCTTCCACAGTATGCTGCAGATTAGACTGAAAGATCCCGTATTGATGCGAGGCCCTACAGATGTTTGAAGATGTATCTCTGTTTTTCGGAAAGTGTTGTGATCGGAATAGTTCCATGTATAATTACCTTAAAAATGGTAATGAGATGAAGAGCAGTGTCGCATGCGCGCGAAGCGCGCCGAAATTTTTCATTGACTAAGATGTTAAAGGATAGTTTTTATTCGATTTTACGTGAAGAAAATAATGTTTGGTATTATTCTCACAGCATGGGAAACGTATCACTTCAACGTTACATGCTAAGAATTAAGAAATAAAGGTTGTGGATCACAAAGTTACGACAGTTTTGTAAATTTTAGGGTACTCTAATTGTGGGGGCCCGGGCACGTGCACCTGTTGCCCCGCCCTTAATCCGCTAGTGATATTGTAACATGATCCTCAAAAGCAATTCATGAAATTATGATACCTGGGTACGTCCATTTATTAAAATTGGGATGACTGCATTTTTCCTTTAAATCAAATTTAACTTTTCTTCTTGAAATCTAACTAGTTTATAAAGCGTGTTTACATGCGACTTAAAAGGTCTAAACTGTGTCATATCTTCCCTTCTGGGGGACATTTTCTCAATCTGCAGGCCTGCACTGCGGCCACGCGCCAACCATGGTTCCCCAGTGGCTTACTGAAAGCGCTATGGGGAAGCCCGCACCGAGTAATTGCCTTGTATGAATGCCATGCCAAAGCCGCAAAATTCAATAAATAATTAAAATTTCAGACCATGTTATCAGCCCAAAGCGTTACCAAAGATAACACCATTTCAGATGTAGGAAAACTTTGAGAAACTTTCCATAGAGAAGAGGTTTCATCCCTTCCCTGGGGCAACATCCCCTTCAATAACACCCTACCGAAGTAGAAATAATCACTAAATCATGAAGATTCCGAAGCATAAACTCAATTCAGCGCTTTACGAAGCAGGGGTGGCACCAGGTGGGGGCAGGGGGGCCATGGCATCCGTCGGTGAAGGCTACCCCCCCCCCCATCGGGGAATTTTTACAGCTTTTTCGGGGAGTCTTAGTCGATACGATAAAGTATGCAGTCCGAGAGGGCGACTAGTCGCCCAGACGGTTTACCTGTTTTTGCTCTCAAGAGGACAGTTTCTCTAATAAGGCCCAAAATTTTGGGCGCGATACGCGTACTGTAGATCAAGTCACTCCAGTTTCTTCAATATTTCCATTCCACTTTGCTAGATGGAACAAGTCATGTTCCCCTTACCAAGTAACATGTAGGCAGAGTACACAGTTTATGCAGAGGTCGTGAATTTCATCCCATATCGCAAAGCCTATAGTTGCTGTTCTCTTGTGTGTGTGTGTGTGTGTGTGTGTGTCATGCGGTACGGTCAGTTGGTGAGCGACTCATGAAGCAAAGTTTGGCTTATTTCATAGGGTAGTCAGGTGTTCCGATTTAATGTATGTTTTCCCCGATGTGGTCTAGAACCCCAACATTTTTTCTCCTTTTCTTTTTGTTCTTAATGATCACATAATATGTTTTGTGTAAGCCTACTAAAGATTTTCGCGCGTTTTGCGCGCTTTGAAATTTCACGTTTCAGATTCAAAAGAACACTATCAGTGCGCAACTCGGCTCTTGAAGTGTTAAGTGATATTATGCAAAATATGCCCTACAATGGCATGGGATAGTTAGGTTCCTTCATATCCCCTTCTCGCCACCCCCATTGGCATAGCGGCTGTCGGAACTTGGTGTGGCTTACATGGCCCGGCCCCCTGTCGAGAAAATTCTGTCTCTGCCCATGGTCGGATTAATTATTTTGGCTTTTAACTTAAAGGGTCATTTCTGCGACAAAACCCAAAATTTTCGATACGCTTTTCCCACTCTTCCTTAGTTCCGTTACTTATAGCTAAATATAGTACAAACCCTTTCCACCTTGCCAAGTAAGTTAATAAGTATAGAAAACATGAATTAATGTAAATGTCGGGCATTTAATCTCATTTCGCTAAACCTATAGTCAATGAATGTTCTCTTGTGTCTGTCGTGCGGCACGACTAGTGACTCGAGGAGGAAAGTACAATGTAAGTTATGCCCGACAGGGCCCAACTGCCTGGACAATTGACCTGGCGTAAGCTTTAAATAAGTACAGATTTTTTTTAATGTAGGCATACCCAAAAAATTTTCGCTCTCTTCGGGCGCTTTGCAATTTGTCAGTTAGCGGCGTAACCGTGAGCCCGGGGCCCCCGGCTCCTGGACGCAAAGGACCCCCTATCAGTAGGTCCAGTGGCGCCGCCAGAGGTTGGCGATTGGGGGCGGGGACACTATAGAAGATGGTGCTTTAAGCCCACCCTAGATACATTTGGCCAGAAGGTCGGTGTAAATTGTACATTTTTGAGAAATTTTTGTAAATTTAAGATGCAAAATGCAGGTATGTTAAGCAAATCTTTAAGTTAATTACATGATTGGAAATAATCATTATTTAGTGATATTTTGGCTGAGGCATGGCACTCGTTATAAAAAATGAGTAACGACAAATGCATACTGCAAATGTTACCGTATATGCTACTCATGGCATAACATTGCTCTAAGATTCTCTACAGATGAGGGCCCTGAAGAGGTCGGAGTTGTTCATTTTTTGGAGAAGAGTTTTGGTTAAAATAATGTATTTTTGCCCCAACAATAGTCATAAAATATAGAGTGTGTACGGTGATGAATGTGCATTGAAAATTATCCCCGTAACAAAATTTGCGTATAGATTTGCACTGAGACACCTTAAAATTAAAAGGCGAGTCTTCCCCTGGATTCCACTACTGTGCATTCTTGCAATGCCCTGCTCCTCCATAATGACTCCAATGCACAAGAACAATCAGCGTAATTGTATAGAACCTTCACCTATGAATAATGCAAATATGTTTGAGACGGTATTAAAACACGGCCATTCGGTGAAAATTTTGATAATTTGATTGCTGATATGTCCAAAGAACTCAATGCTCATTTCCATTCCTGAAGCAAGAAATATTGCGGACGCAATCCCAATTTCTAAGACTTTGAATTTACTAAGCCTGGCTTTTTTTCTGTGCATCAGTGTAGTGGGGAGCCCCTTTTGGTTTGGGCCCTCTGCTCAGCACGGTCCGAGCCCATATGAGTTACGCCACTGTTGTCAGTTTAGATTCCGGCCGGAAAAACATTAACTTAGTACGGAACTATGTTCCTCTGGTACATACAAATTTTATGGAATATATGCCCCAATGGCATGGTTTACAAGGTCTAATTCACAGGTTTTCTTCAAATCCCTCCTCACCAAGCCCTCGACGGCATCGGGGCTGTTAGGGCTTCGGGTAAGGACATCCAATTTTTCAAAAATTTTCAGAGGGGGAGGGGCACCCCCTCCACTTAGACCCCTCCCCCGGGCTGGCGATCACACAACATATTGCATGGCCCTCATTGAGAGAAATCCTGGGTACGCCACTGATTACTACCATCCTGTAAATTGTAATTATCTAGGAAATTCGGATCGTACAACTATGTCGATGGGAGTCGGTCTCCAAGAAATGTAGTTGGTCCCAAAATAGTTCACACACACCCTGCGAATTCATGTATATACATTCCTGCACCCTTGTTACGAAGGATTGCAAAGATAGCACCATTTAGCATCCAAGCTATCTCACAAAGCCAAAAATTTCTCAAAGAGCAGGCCTATAGGTAGAGTGTCACAGTGTCATCCAGTTTTTCGGAAATCGCCTCTCAGCCAAAAAATTAGAAAGAATATCATTAAATAACGACAATTTGTAATCAGTTCACTGCTTTGCAAACGATAGCACAATTCTGCACCTAAGCCAGACCAAACATGTACCCTCCGCCTTAGCACCCCCAGGATGAGGCTCATGCACAGGTGAAAGGGGAAGGGTCCTGGTGGGTGTCAACTATCTGTAGACACGCCACTTCGTGCTTCGCTTCGCTATCGCCAGTAACTGCCGCCTAAAAATTTCTCCCAGGCTACGGCACTGTGAAAAATACTACATTTTAAAACTAAAAGAAAAGCAATAGGCTACAATTAAATGTCTCAAACGTTGTCTCAACGCCACCTTCTTGGGTGCGCTTCGCTATAGCACCATTTCTTTATACCGTATTTTTTCGAGAGTCGGAGTAACTTCCTGCAGAACATCCCGCTTGTTATAGCTTCCTACAAGCTCCCCCTTAATCACTGAAACCACCAATGTCACATTAGCCGTAGGCAGCGGAAGAAGATCGGAAGGTCCCTTTCCCTCGGAAATTTTCTAAGCAAAATTTTTTCTCCATCGATCTGTGTAAATTAACCAACTTTTTAAAGATTGATTAGATACAAGTTGTAAGGTACGGAAAGTGCTATTTCCGCAAGGGCGTAGGAAGCGAGGTGGGGGGCTCTGGGAGGGCTCCAGCCCCAGCCAAATTTGTAGGTGGCGGAAGTATTCTTCAGCCCCCACTTTCCAAGGTAAAAACCCTTATTTGTCTTTTTTGTTGTAAATGTCAAATATCTGGAGTAATTTACCTTAAAATTTGTCCAAAATGATGCACCAAATTGAATCTAAGGTCCCTCAAAAGTCCAAAAATTTCCCAAGAAATGTCAATCATTAGCAGTAATTTACCTTAAAATTAGTCCAAAATGATGCACCAAATTTCATCTGAGGTCCCTCAAAAGCCAAAAGATTTCCAACACATGTCATATATTTGCAGTAATTTACCTTAAAATTCATCCAAAATGATGCACCAGCTTGCATCTAAGGTCCCTCAAAAATCCAAACATTTTCCAAGAAATGTCAAACATTAGCAGTAATTTACCTTAAAATTAATCTAAAAAGGTGCACCAAATTGCATTTAAGGTCCCTCAAAAATCCAAAAATTTTCCAAAAAATGTCAAAAAAGTGCACTAATTTACCTTAAAATTTGTCCAAAAATGATGCACCAAATTGCATCTAAGGTCCCTCAAAAATCCAAAATTTTTCCAAAGGGGATGGGGACACCCCCTCCCCTTAGACCCCTCATCCAGTACGGCGATCCGAAATATGGTTCAACCCCCAGTCTCAAACAGCTTCCTACGCCCGTGCATTTCCGGCACCGCTATATATGTAAACAAGCGCTTAGCGAGGGTGAGAGGGAGGGGGCAAGAGCCTCCTCCTGCTGAGTTTGACACCCGCATTTCAGACATCAGATCCCTACCCTGTATACGACGTCACAGGACAGAAAGTGCACACCCGACATAGGTAGCTCTTATCCGTTACACATTACATGCACTTACACGAATGCAAACGGCTGATTTGGATACGCGCCGTAGTTCTACCACACGCAGGCGAAAAGTCTACGTCTTGCGTACACGCCGGGCAATGTGCTTCATTGTTTGCCCCATGAAATGACCGTTGTGTGACGTCAGTGCATAAGGTCCCCGGATAATGCCATGCGAAAAAATTGCGTAAATTTCTCTTTAACCCCCTCCCCCCACATAAATGAAATTACGCACTAATGCCTGGTCGAAACTCAAGGTGTCTCCAAACCGCGAACATGTCCCCTCAAAATAACATCAAAATTTACAACACACTTGCTTATTTTTGAATACGGAACACTTTCATTTCAACAACCAGACAGGGTTGTAATATCCAAGTCCGGACTCGGACTCACGATTCTGGACTCGAGTACATTTTCACCGGACTCGGAATTGTTCCGGAATGGAAGGTCACGGAATCGGAATTGGCCAGGAATGGGCTAAGCTGGACTCGGACTTGAAGCCGATTTCAGTCGAGTCCACACAAAGGCGTACTAGGTCGAAAATTCGGGCAGGAAACGACAAAAATTCGGGCACAGAGTAGGTGAAATTCCGGCAAAGATGAAGTGAAAGTGCAAAGATTGCCCGAATTTTTGATCGAATGCCCGAAAAATGTGTAAAAATTTTCGCGCGCTTCTCCCGCATATATCAGTATATGGTTTGGTGGTCTAACGAAATTCGGGCAAAAATGTTCTTCCCCCAAATTGGAAGAGTCCCGTACGCCTATGGTCCACAAAAATGAAAGGTTCTTTTTAATGTGCTGAGGAAATTACATTGTTATTGGTGCACAATGTTACAAGTAAATGGACACATAGTCAACTTAATTACAGGGTCAGTAAGAGTATCAAATTGATTGACTCCTGAAAAGTGCCTGTTTTCATCATACATGTAAATGTAAACGGTACAAAAAACATTTGTATATAGGACGCTACATTGTCAAATCACCGTCGGACTCGGAATTAGCCGGGAATTGAAAACTTGGAATTGGAATTGGCTCGGAATCGGAGGCCTGGACTCGGAATTGGCCCGGAATGGTGGACACCGGAATCAGAATTGGCCCGAAACTGATGATAAGGTGCAGTCCAGTAGCGTACGCCGGATTTCTCTCAAGGGGGGCCATGCAGTATGTTGTGTGATCGCCGGCCTGAGAGAGGGATCTGAGGGGATTTTTTTTTAAATTAGGTAACTATCCTTACATGCAATCTGGTGCCACATTTATGCTACCTTTTGAAGTAAAATTTGTGTTTACAAATTTTCCGTATTTTTAGGAACTAAAAAAAAAAAAAAAAATGGCATCAGTGAGAGGCCCATGGGAGTACGTCCTTTGAAAATTTTTGAAAAATTGGGTGTCCTTACCTGCAATCTGGTGCCATATGCTACCTTTTGAATTATAATTTGTGTTACAAAATTTGCGTATTTTAAGGATCTAAAAAAAATGGCATCCGTGAGGGGGCCATGGCCCAATGCCCCCTTGCGTACGCCACTGATCAAGGTGGACAGTGGACTCGGCGGTTACTGCAGCTAGCCCTGCAACCAGAGCAAATCTAGTCAGGGGGAGGCGCCAGGTTATTTTGATAGGGGAAAAGCATGGGGTGAGTGATCACTGGCCTGGGGTGGGGTCTAAGGGGAGGGGTGTAGATTAAGGATGCTTAGACGCAAAATGGTGCTTCCTTAATTTTTTGAACTCTGTCTGGAAAATGTTCGTAATTTAGTGAATTCTAATTTCTGGTTGGGTGAAACCGGCCGTCATGGGGAGGGGTCTAAGGGCCCCTCTCCTTTGAGAATTTTTTGTTTCTTTAAGGTTGATTAGATGGAAAATGCATGCTGTCTTTGGGATACTTTTTGAACTGATCATGTAGGCCTGTACTGAAAAATGTTCATAATTTAGTGTATTCTAATTTTTGGTTGGGTGAAAGAGGATCGAGAGAAGCAAATTTCTTGTCTAAAAAAGGTTATTATGTGTTGTCAACACCTGAACGTAGGGTTTTGGATATTTTACTGCTTTCTATTTGGAGAAAGTTTTACACAAAAATACGCGCGCGGAATCCACAGAAAATTTCCCTTGCTTCTGAATTTGTGCATTATAAAAGGGTATCTGATTAGGCCGCAAAGGCACCGGAATAGAGCCTCCTGGAAGCTCTGGATTAATTATATGGATCAGATACACGCCTCAGGCTACCCCCTCCTCTTCTCTTCTTCCTTTTCTCTCTCGTTCGCTTCCTCCTTTCTTCTCTTTCGTTTTCTCCTTTTCTCCAATTTTCCCTCTTCTTTTCCTTCTCTTTTCACCTTTTCTGGCAAATTATAGGGGGTCTCCCCCTGCTTTCCCTGTGGTGTCGCCCCTAAATCTACTGACTACTCGAAGATTCGAGGTATACCGAGGCTACTCTTAAGAAACTTAAGTGTCCTCGAGGCACTTAATTCCTTCACTTTTATACTGAGAGGTTAGTTATACTAGAGCATTAACGATAATGACCATAATATGCTGAACGTAGGCTACAGTAGTGTTTAACATCTACACGTGCATCGTGACCTCTTTTGCGACTCCCTTACTCCTCTCCTCTCTTCTGGCTTCCTACCCAAGGCCGTGGATCCATCTCCAAAAGTGGGGGGACTTTTCACCATTTGGGAATCGCTGTCTTGGGGAGGGGTCTAAAGGGAGGGGGCCCCTCCCCTCTGGACCCCTCCCCTTGAGAAAATTTTTGCTCACGTAAGGTGGGCTAGATGCAAAATGGTGCTACGTACATTTGTTGCTAAAATTGAATTGAATATATCACCAAGAATTTCTAATTTTTTAGGAAGTTTTTTTTCCGGCCATTTTTACTCAGTCCTTGGGCAGTTAGGGTAAATCAGAAATACACTTCGTGAAGTGAGTGAACAGTAAATTGTTAGACTTTTCACCATATATGAATCGCTGTCCTGGGGGAGGGTTCTACGAGGAGGGGTGTTCCCCTCCCTTTTGAAGAAAAAATGAAATTGGAAGGTGTCTAAATGGCAAATGGTGCCAGTATTTGGGCAAAATTTAGCTTTTAAATATGTAGTGTCAATTCGTAATCACACTTATAATTTTCATCATTTTTGAAAAAGTGGGGGAACTTTTCGGCGATGTCTCCCCCCTCCAAAAAGTGAGGGGGACGCGTCCCCCCCCCATAATCCACGCCCATGCTCCTACCCCTAAAGATTCAGTAAGTTCAGAACAGTTCATGTCTGCCGAAAGATTAATCGTAGTCATTATATTCCTTTCACTTAAGAAAAACGAAAATTTTCTTAGTGTGACCTTCTATATGTTTCGCTATCATACTTCATTCATGCAACACCCAGTTGTGATTAGGCTGTACGAAGTACAGTACGCGCACGCTCTGTGGTAGTCAGCAGTCGAGTCTTCTGACCTAGTGTTTGGATCGCTTTGAAGCTTTCCATACTAGTTCAGGGAACAAAGTAGTGTACGTGAGAACTAGGCGTACCATAGTCTAGCTCTGTGGCACCAGGTACCTACGTGCTGACAGCTACAGGCAGCCTTAGCTAGCCCACCGGCACCGCACCATCCACTGGTTGAACGCCCAGTCGAGTCACACGGATGGTACTGCTGTGTGTACACACTGTAACAGACAGAGACAACAGTGACAGGTGCTTCATCATTTTGATTGAAAGAGTAGGCTGTAGCTCAGTGTTGACTGTCTCTGGTTGCTAGGCTATAGGCTGGTAAGGTAAGCTTATGTTACATAGCTAGCTAGGCCTTTAACTTGTTCTGTAGTGTAGGCCCAGGCCCAGGCCTAGGCCTAGGCTTGAGGCCGGTCAGTGAACGCACAAGCAGTCCTATCGCAAAACTTCTGGGTTATTGACTTCAGTACGGAACGTTGTCTATGGAGAGTGATCAAAAAATGTGCGCCCCCACTTTTCAAGGAATAGTCAAATCCATTATCGTATGGGATAGTACAGAATAATTCGTAACAATTTGTCTCAAAATATATTTTTTCACTAACTTATATGGTACTATTTTGCTCTTTTCAATGTATTTAAGTTTATTTACATTGGATATGATTTAACATAACATAACGTAACATAACATAGCATAACTTAACATAACATAACATAACATAACATAACATAACATAACAGGTTAAATTATTGCAAAGGAGGGCTAAGGCCCCATAAGATGCCCTGTAGTCCAAAACTAAAAGCAAATAACCAACACCCAACCAGCCCAGTAACAACTAGATTCTACCACATTCATGGAAGAACTTGTCAATGTTAACCTTAAAGCAGTGCACTGATGTGGAGTTAACAACCCACTCAGGTAGACTATTCCACTCTTTGACAACTCTATGCAAGAAACTGAACTTCTTAATGCCTGACCTTGCCAGTGGCATGATGGCCTCGAACCCAAGGATTACTTTGAACCTTTTAATAACTACAAGCTAACAAAGGCCCCTTTCAGAAAGAAACTTCTAAACCTGGAGCATGTCCCCCCTAATCCTTCTCAACTCCAGGTTTGTTAGCCCAAGATGCTTAAGTCTAAGGTGATAAGGTAGATTTTTCACCTCAGGTATAATGTGAGTGGCTCTCCTCTGAACTTGCTGTAAAAGAAATTTGTCCTTTACATAGAAGGGACCCCAGGCCTCAGCAGCATAGTGGAGATGGGGTCTGACCAACTGCTTATACAAATTTTGTACAATTTCTTAACTTAAAAAAATTAAAATTCCTCTTGATTAATCCGAGCACCCTTTTAGCCCTTGCTGCAGTACACGTAGCTGCACACTGCCTAGATGGCTTTAAATCACCTGTGATAACTACCCCCAGATCTTTCTCAAAAGTCACAAATTCAAAACGCTACCATTCATGGTATAATCAAAGCTGAAATTTTTAGGACCAAAGTGAAGGACTTTACACTTATCAGCATTAAAAGACATTTGCCAAGTCTGAGACCAAGAAAATAACCTATCCAAGTCTTTTTGCAGCAATAAGGCATTATCCTTATCACTAACCTTCCTATAGAGCTTAGTATCATCAGCAAACTTACTTATACTAGATGTGAGATAGCTATCAATATAATTTATGAAAATTAAGAAAAGAAGTGGGCCAAGAACAGAACCGTGTGGCACTCCACTTGAGACTTCTTTCCAAGAAGAGAAATCACCATTAACAACAACTCTCTGAGATATACAACTGAGCCATCAATTGATCCAGTCAGCACACCTTCCCTTGATGCCTAGCCTAAACGTTTTACCATGAGTCTACCTAAAGGAAATTTATCGAATGCTTTTTGAAAAGCAAGGTAAATAACATCAACACTGGAACCAGAATCAAGAGATAAAGAAACATCCTCAAAAAAGCACAGTAAATTAGTAACGCAAGACCTACTGGGCAGGAAACCATGCTGAGACAGATTGAGCAACCCATTATCTAAAAGATACTTAAACAGACAGTCCTTGATTAAAGATTCCATAACTTTGCACACAACACTAGTTAAACTGACCGGCAATTACAAGGCAAGCTCTGATCCCCCTTTTTGAAAACTGGAGTGACATTAGCTATACGCCAGTCAGCAGGAACAAAGTTTGAATCTAGACACTTCTGAAAAATAATTGATAGAGGAACTGACAAAATCTCGGAGCATTCATGAAGGATGGCAGGATGGATCCCATCTGGCCTGGGGGCCTTATTAGCCTTTAACCTCTTTAATTTATTACAAACCAGTTCCTCAGAGAAACAAAATCACTATTTGAAGAAGAGTTCTCAGAACCCTCAGAAGTCCCCAAGATAGATGATTTCTTGGTAAAAACAGATACAAAATAATCATTTAACAAATTAGCCATGTCCTGATGATCACTCACTAATGAACCTTCCTTACCTTGAGGCGGCCCAACACCCCCCCCCCCCCTTAACTAGCTGCTTAGACCTGACATAGGCATGAAAAGATTTTGGATTAACCTTAACCTCCTTGGCCAACTGCTTTTCGAACCTAGCTTTAGTGTCCTTAGCCAAATTTTTAACTAAGACCTCGTGACTCTTGTAGACTGCAAAGTCATCAGAATTCTTACTGACCCTATAGTGATGCCAACATTTACATTTCTTCCAGGCTGCCCAAATTACCTCCCTAGAAATCCAAATTGGTCTATTTTTTACAACAGCCTTCTTAAGCGGGATACATAACTTTGTAGTGTCAGAAACAATACTGTATATCTGAAAACACTCCAAGCCTCAGCAGGGCCTGAGTGAGACAAATGAGCAGCCCAATCTATGGTTAGAAGCTCTTTAGCATGAGTAAAGTTAGCCTTACTGAAATCTAGAACAGTTTTGTCACTACCTCCTTGAGGTTTGCTGAAACAACATATCTCAAAACTAATAAGGTCATGGTCACTACATCCTACCTTACCACCACTAGCTACATTTCTAACCATTTTTTCATCAGTACTTAACACCAAATCTTAACAGTTATCTTCACGAGTGGGAAAAAGGACATGCTGGGTGGAGAAACCATCAGACACCACCTCAAGAAAATCCCTCCCATGTGACCCACTAGTACATGAATGCTAATCAGTCCTCTTAGAAGAGACTTTCCTAAAACTTTGGAGTAAACTCTGGTTATTTTCAGCACCAGAATTTGGTGAACAATAAATAATGCCAACAAGTAAAGGAGTGCCACACCCATTGATTGGATTAAGTTTACACCACAAGCAGTTAGAAAACCCAGCAGAAAACTTGTTGGTGACTTCGATACAATTTATACTTTCCTTTACATACAGTAAAACCCCTCCACCTCTACCACAGACAGTATCAGCCCTATCCTGCTAAAAACTTTTTACCCAGGAACCTGAATTTCAGAATTACTGATCTCTCTATGGAGCCAACTTTCAGTGACACCAACTATGTCTGGATCATCTATGGAAATGTGTACTAGAAACTCATTGAATTTGTTGAAAATGCTGTGAACATTGGCAAACGTGACCCTTGTTCCGCACATAAGCGTACAGGACTCTTCAAATTTGGGTGGGGGGGCAGAAAATTTTTGCCTGAATCTCAAAAAGTTGCCCAAAGTCAAGGGCGTGGATCCATCTACAAAGATTGGGGGTATTTTCACTGTGAATCGCCGTCCTGGGGGAGGGGTCCAAGGGGAGGGACTTTGGAAAATTTTTGCTCATGTAAGGTGGGCTAGATGCAAAATGGTGCTACATTTATTGCTATATTTGAGTTGGATATAATTCCAAGAATCTATCCTTTAGGAAATCTTTTCATCTTGCTTGTTTATTAGTGAACTTTTTACTCAGTTCTTGGGGTAAATCAGAACCACACTGTGCAAAGTAAGTGAACAGTAAATTGTTAGACTACATATA
>WURT03067894.1:0-13579 GCA_009936505.3 Holothuria glaberrima
GTTATTTCAATGGCCCCTAAGTCCTTAGTGTTAATGGATACATGTACGTAAGTTGGTGTGCAGTGAAGTAATTGCATCTACGTTACATGGTAATTCGGACTTGCGTACACAGTTACGCATTCCCATATAAAACAGTGTGTAAAACGTTAAGGCTAAACGGCTTTTTTGCCTTAAGGTCGAGTTCTCCCAACAGTCGCGTTTTTTCATATCATATTTCGCCTAAATCCCAATCTATAGAAAAATATATATATATATGCTTGTCTCAGCCAGCATGTGGAGATTAATTGGAAATGGGTTTAAGTATTGTAATTATCTTGGTTTTTAATTTTTTTTAGGAATTTTGGATGCATGAAATACTGGACACCCCAGCTATTCTGTGATTTGTTCAGGCACTTGAGACTGATTTAGATGTATTCTGTTTTATTTGATACTTTATACATTTCTTTTAAAGATGCGGAAGGTTTAGCAGAAAGCAATGCCCTGGCTTGTTGGCTTTGCGGCATGCTATCATGTTTTGGAGGCAAAATCATTGCAAACTTCCTGCTTGGTCAACCCATCATGGCTGCCTTCAGTTCTACCAAGCACATTATAGCTGCAACTGTGGTTTGGTATGCATTTCACTTTGTTCCTTGTATTGTTTGCCTTCTTGCTCCCTCCCCCCCCTTCCACCTATTTGCCCCCCCTCCCCTTCCATCCCTTCCTCACAGTCCCCTCAAAGAAGTTTAAGCACGCAAAGTTAAAAGTACAGAGAGCTGCTTTATCTTTGTGCTTGCACTGGCATAAACCCCAAGCACGTATATGCTGCCCTCAGTGCAATTTTATATATCTTGAGTGTATGGTACACTTTTCAAATACTGTGGTACTGCATTGCCCACTTGGACTGTGCAAGTATCAAAGAAAAATGAAGAAAGAGTTGATTACATAGTATACCTTTAATGAGTTGTTGGTATCGAATTTCTGTGTGGGAAAAGGGATCATTATTTCACAAGTGAACAAAGTGTAGGTTGGGGGAGGGGGAAAGAGCACTCCCTAGGAGAGGGGGGTGGAGGAAGAGTACAGTATGATTTTTATGCTCTTCAAATGATGACAACTTATAAATTGATTGCCCGTCAGGAGTTATCGTGTCGGTTTAATATTTTTCTCTGTATTCAATCAACTTGATACAACTAGGTATTTGATGTTTTACTCACCGTGGGATGTCTGCCATCACTTCATGATGACGAAACTTGGGAAATTGTTGGTTTACCCTGTCAAGGAGTTTTCTCGTGCCAAGAAAGTTGCTTCTGGGGTAGCGCAGGCAGCAGCAGTGTATCCTGAAGGGTTTATTGTGATGGTTATCATCGGAGCAGTAAAAGGTTTGTGCCATTTTAACCATTTCCCTAGCTTTGGAAATCAGTTTTAAGCACTTATGTGTTTGTGTTCACTTTGATTCTGTATAGTTGCATCAAGAACACTCAAGAAGATGCCAGAAATCCTGTATGTATGTCATTCCCATAGAAACTGTAGAACTATAAGGTAATATTTGAACACCATATAGAGAAACTTTTTTGAACATTTTGTTGTGATGAAGTCGTGGCTCTCTTTCCGTTAAAGGGAACATCTGCAAACTTAGCCTTATTTTGAAATATGAGGTAAGGATTTCAGATCTCTTTTTCAACCTTTGTAATTATTTTTCATGATGTGCATGCTATGCAGTATTGCATGCAAACATAAACCAAGTTGTTAGTTGCACACAAGTTGAACAATTTAGTAATAAAAAGAGCCATTCATAAAAAAGATAACCTAATTTATTCACCCATCAAAGGAAACCTGCCCACCCACCTCAACCAAAGTCTTTGTTCCACACCGATATGATGCTGAATCTTTGACACACAAAATGCCCTGAAATGTGAATCTTCGGCGAATTAAAAGACAGCTACAGTGAATCTGTGACGAACAATTCCAGCTTAAGAGTGAATCAACGTCGAATTATACCTTGAAAAATAATCAGCAGACAATCTCAGTGTGCAGTACTGTGAATGGGTACATCGCCAGACTGGTGAATCTTTGACTAACAAAATTTCATGGGAAGGGAAAACTGAGTGAATCTTTGCCTTAACTTTTCTTCATTATTGTGAATCTTTGACTTAAAAATTTTCATAAAAAAGTAAATTCTTATGAATGCTTGAGGTGGGAGTTGAAGGTATTTATTTTTTTACGGGTGCATTAAGATGAAGTGACAGCATTTGTAATTCATGTACACATAATGTTTCTACTCACCATCACAGGAAGCGGCAGTCTATTTATCAGGAACGTTGAGAGGTTGCTGAGAGGAGTCTGGGTTCCAACTGCAAACGAAATTATGTCTCCATCTGCGTAAGTACACCCTCTTCTTCTCTCTTGTTACCGTACATTGTTATACATATGAAATAGATATTCAGCATGTTATTTGCTGTAATTTAAAGTAGATGACACGTTGGTAGAAGTATCGCAGGGTTAATTAGAATGAACCAAAGTAACAAGGAAACAATCATAAAATTTGTTGTAACAGTGTGAACATTTGTTACATTTCATGTTCTCTCCAGGCAAAAGTACTTAGAAAATGTAACTTTGAGAAGTTAACCTCAAAAAGCAAGGTGGGAAATCATCTGCCAGCAACATTGGTGCCAGCGATTAGAAATCTTCTACAATTCCAAGACATGTTATCTATAAAGTTTTTACACATGCTGTGATGCACTGTGTCAGTGTTCTCCCATGCTTTTATTTCTATGGGATTACTACACTTTACTGGGCCCTATTGTTGTAGGATATTCAGGGTACTCATAAATTTATTCAATACTAATAGGTTGTGCTTTGTATTCAAAGTATAAAAGACATAAGAGTTTGCTACAGAGGTAACCTGGAAAATTTGTACTTCATACCTTTCAAATTGCAAAGCTACCCCCTTGTAGTGTGCAAAATAATGCTATATGCCTGGTATGTCTAAAATTTAGAACCTGTTTTTTTATTCTACTTTTTCTTATGACACCTCTCAAAAACCTGATAGTAGTTTTTGGAAACCTACAACATAGCCCAAGATTTAGAAAATATTCATCAGTTGTGGCAAGATTTATTGTGACACTGCATGTTACCTTGTGAACTTTGCCACTCTTGATTTCAATTCAACATTGTGTATAAATTTGCTTTGTGCCCTGTAATTTGGCCAACAGCAGCTAGGAATAGTATGCAAACGTATAGCACTGTCTGTACTCTACAACTTTACCATCAAATTTTAGAGCCAACACTTAAGCTGTTTCCAGACCTGAACAGTAACAGGCAATGTCAGTTCACCTGTGCTAGCCCTCATTATCTCATCACTTGACCAGGGAAGATACAGTCCTGAAAATCCATCTGTTACTCTTCAGGTCTGGGAACAGCTGAAAGTGTCTGCCATAAAATTTGATAGCAATTTTGTAGAGTACAGACAGTACTGTTTTTTTTTTTTTTTTTTTTTATTTTTTAGCTGCTTTTAATAGCCACACTATAGGGCATGTAGGAGATTTCTCAACTGTGAATTGAATTCAAGGGTTACTAAGTCCACAAGGGTGGCAAGCAGTGTCACAACAAATCTTATCACAACTGACTGATATAGTATCCTGTGTATTGTGGGATAAATCTAGGTTCATTCATTCACAGAAAATGCCCTTCTTTAAAACTCTCTAGAGAAAGTCATGGAAGTTCATTTCAAATTTCTGTAGTAACTCTGTGCAATATGCACACCTGTAGTGAGTTTAGATACTGCAGTTTTACCTGACATGGCAGACATCAGTAATGTGAGGAAGTATGTGAGTGAGGAACTGGGGTGGGGGAAGTTAGGAGTGGAGGAACCAGTTGTGGAGGAAAGTGGATTACTATACAGCAGTGAGTGTTATATATACATGTAATTTGTTGGTTACCTGTAATGAGTGGAAACACTCTCTTCATACTCGTTGATTGAGGTCAAAGGTCATTGGGTCCACAGAAGTTGAGTATTGTAATAATCTCATATGTGAAGAGGGGTAACATTTATGCTTGGAATATGGATTAAGATATTGAGGTAAAAGATTCAGTTGATTTTTGTGGAAGATCAGAAGTCATTTTTGAAAAATATGTTTTGCAAATTCTCAGTTACAGTAACTTTTAGCAGGTAATGTCAGAGGTCATCAGAGATGAAAATTGGAAGAATATTGTAAATGTGATACAATGGGTCATCTAAAGGTTGCCAAGGGGTTGTTTTTAACATAATGTAAATTTGAAACCATGATAGATTCATAATAGTATCTGGATGTACTGCCAGTGTTTTTAGGGTCCCAAACATGTATCTTAGGCCTTGGAACCATAGTGTGCTGTATTGCTGTAGTGCAGCAAATTAATGGATTGTGCTACATACTCAGTATGTGCTAAATATGTTTTTTCACTCCAGAACACTACATACTGTATGCAAAATGACATGTATGAAACACTAAGAATTGCAGACTTGTTGTTCTTGATTGTAGTTTATTTTTGTTTAACAAGCAGAATCCTTATCTTGTTGTGTTATAAAGTTCTTCAAACCACTGTGTAGTTACTTATTCTGGTCTTCTTACCTCCCATTTTCTGTTTTTTCTCAGGACCTTCAAAATATCTGTGACATGTGCATTTCTGCTGACCCTTCAGAGGATGGGCGTTATTCCATTTCCTCCTGAACAGATCATGTTTGGTCTCACCATGTTGATTGTGCCTTATAAAATATCTGTGATCCTTCTGAAAGTGGGAGATCCCTATGTGCATGTAGAGAAGGTCATACGTCCTGTTTTGTTCAAGAAAAGGAAGGGTAACCAGTCTGCGAAACAGCCGCAGCGTAAGGATAAAAAGAAGGAAGGTGACAAGGATTCTAAGAAGAAGGCCGAATGAGAGTCGACAGCCGGAGAATATGTTTTGATGTGAAGTTGGTTTGAGGTGCTACTAAAGATGTTTGCCTTCTAGAGAAGATGTAGAATGTGTGTCATGTTCTCAGCAGTAAAAGTGTGAATTGGTCTGATGTCCAGACCACCTAGCCACTGATGGTCTGGAGATAAGTGAGACTACCCAGGACTGAGGAATTTTGTCCTTAGGGGAAACTGGTTTTGAATTGAGGTAGGCTATATACCACACAAATGTGAAGTGGTCTTTGTTAAGGATGGTCTAATAATGAACAGGTTTTTTGCAGTCCAGACCCCCAGTGATGGACAGCCTGTGTACTCAGACCAGCAGAGGCTAAATCAATGTTGACTTTGGAGTTGGAACCAACTTCATTCTTGGTTGGTCTGTGAACACCTATACTCAGTAAAGTACTTTTAGTAATTTGCAGTTATAAAAGTTTCATCTGTTTGTAGGAAGGAGTGTAAGATGCACTACAGGAGGATATTATACAAATAATTAATGTTTATAAGTGTGATAGTATGAATAATTTCATGAGTTGAAAGATTGAATGATCTACTCAACGAGGCGAAGCCAAGTTGAATAGAACTTTCAAGCTTTCAACGAATGAAATTATACATACTATCGCATGAATGGAAAACATTCATTATTTGTTTTATATAACACCTAACTTCCTAAATCATGGATTTTGGTCAAAATTTGATTGTATGTATCCCCATGGCTGACGTCACCACCATGGGTTAGTACCAAATAGCCCATGGTGTGTGAAGACCAATCCTCCAATCAGTTGTAGAGAAATTAATAAGGTGTTATATAAAAAGCAATAATAACAGTAAATAGCACTGAAGAGGGTTCTATGGTGGTCAGCAAAATTGTATGTTATCATTGTTACCAGGAATTGTGGAAAGTCTAGAATTACAACCAAAATAGATTTGAGAACAAAGTACCAAGACTATGCTAGAAGGGTGTGGGAGGATGCTAGAAGGGTGGGACTTAGAGTTAGATGAGGTTTTACGGCTCAGTTTCTAACCAATTGGTTTAAGCTGGGCCGGCCACGGCCTTTTTTCCAGTTGTGACTCACTGGTTTGTTTTCCCTACTCCTAGAATGGTGGGTAGGATGCTAGAATGGTAGGGGAGGAGGGAAGGGGAACCTTAGTGTGACAGATGAAACTGTTTAAATATAGAGAATTTACTGTCAGCCGTACCTATTGGTTTTTTAGTCTCTTCCTTGTTGTTAATTATTTATAGTGGTGATGGTGTTTCACAGGAAATGTGATATTTACCTCATAGACATGCAGCAGCTCCACATCTCATTAGTGGGGATGTGCAATAATTCTCAAATTTAATACATAGCTACAGCTTTGTGAGGGCTACAAAGTAATCATTGGTTCATCTTGTATCTACATTGATGCAAGATATTGATGTAGTAAACAAATAAGCATCAATTTCCAACAGTTTGGTAACAAATGATGATTTTGGATGTGCTTTAAACACTACTGGGATGAATTCATTTCTGTACAAAGCCTCTATTCATATCCCTTATTAAATTCAAAAGTGAGGCCAGTATTTTAAATTGGCAGTTTCTGCGATTTCACAAATTCTGAAATAAGGTCATTGGCTAATTTCTCATACATTTGCACAAGTTGTAACTTCAAATACTCAGGTGTTTCCCAAGGCTGGATGGTGCCATATCATCAGGTAAAACACTGTAGATTTTGCAACATCAATAATTTTGTAAAAAGACTCTTGCTAATGGAAAAATAGCACCAATTTTGTTGATATCTTCAAGACTGTAGGCTGAAGCAAGGGTTGTACTTGTGCCTGATCCAAGACTGTAAGGCTTGATGGTTGGTCTGAGTTTGATGGTATAGAGGTTTGAGCATCCACTTTTCATCTGGGATGCTGGGATTCAAGCAACATGTACCATTGACCTTTCATAATGGGACCTGTTGTCCTCATGTTTGGTGATAAACATTGAAGAGATTTGAACAGGAATAGTAAAACACATTTTGTGAGGTTTTAGCAGATAATGTTGCACTAGTTGCATTGGTAAGCATAGCTCACAAAGGCTTTAGAAAGTTATGAAATGAAGATAACTGTGTTGGAAATTTGTAAAGGGCTTTGGTACCCAGGTGAACAGTTAACATCATAATGTGAACTTAAATAAACTCAGTGTTATTATTACTCTCTCTGGAATGAGGAATGTATGTATCTTGTAGTTCTGTTCTAGGCACATGTGGTTTGCATTGTTATCAACATTTTGCCTGGGTTGAGTATGCTGTCAGGTGCTCTGTCATCAATTACCCTTTGTAGCAAATCAGTATTTTGCCTTGAACATGCCGACATTTTCAGATCAGTGTTTATCTGGGATGTACTTAAAATGTAAGTTAAATAAAACGTAAAACAGCATCAGTGCGAACGTTCATTACAAAACCATCTGTGTGCCTTTAAAGTAACAACATATCCAAGTGCAGCTTTGCAGACTTCAAATGTTTGACAAAAACAAAGTGTTTTTGGCTATTGATGTGTAACAGAGAGATGGCTTGTAGTGAACTTAGTACAGTGAAAATATGTCATGACAGCAGATACTAAAATGACATGGCAAAAATGTTCCTTTTGAGACAGAATCATAAAGGTGGGTGCTGAAATGATGAGTATATATCCCACCGAATCTTTACACTAATTTTAACCTTAACTTCACCACAAATTTTAACAATTGATCTTCACAATACTCTAAATAAAGACCTTGATTTGTTGGCTGGCAGTTATCCAAGATCTTGTGAAGTACGTCATAACTTTTGCCATTGGCAAAATCAAATTTGAAGACACACTGCCGCAAATTATCTGAGATTGAGAGCATTTTACTCTTATGAGTTTGATTATGTCAAACCCTGACATATTGATGCTATGTGCAGAGCTTTTGTAGCAGTCGTGAGATTACCATTTCTACACAGGTGAAACTGTCCTTCCAAGTTTTCACATTTAGTTTGTATAAATTCAAAATTTGATCGCTTTGTTATTATCTGTTACTTTGCAAGCTGGGCCTATTTATCAATTCACTTTTTTATACCTGTGCAGTCCTATGGGGTCCAGTGATCGATTTGACGCATAGAAATTACAGTACACAGTGGGGGTTAGTGTGCTCAAGTACATTACCCTGCCTGGGGGCCTGATATTTGGCTTAGATGTCCCTCATTGCAAGTTTGTGAGGTTGCCATTGTCTGCAGAAGCTGTAATGCTTTTGTAACATTTATTATTCCACTTCTGATTGAAGAGAAGGGAGGTTGGTCTGGTAGGAAAAAGATGGTTGAAGTAACAAAGTTACTAGAGTTATTTATTTGATCTTTTGTGAGCCGAATCTCAGTGTCAAGCCCATAGTTAAGGGAAGGCTAGGGGACAAAACTCAACCCCTCTCCCCCATTCCCCCAGATGTATCTTTGCCGCTCCCCTAGAAAATTTTTGAGACTTAAGATTACTATTGTGTTAGAACATCCTCGTAACATATCCTCCCCCTCCTCCAGGACATAACCCCCCTCCCCAAAGCTCTTTCACCCCCCCTCCAATGATCTTCATTTTGAGGAAATTGGGGGCAAAAATATGTTTGTGGGTATGCTGTGAGCCATGCATGAGGAGCTTGAAAGTAGCAGTAGAATCCCAGTAGAAAATTACAGTTATATAATGGATAATTGGTTTTGGGTTTTAACAGGTTTTAATTGGTTCTGTTTCTGTCAGGTATTTGTTAAAGCCCAACACCAAATACCTGTTACTTGACCGGAATTTTCTGCTGGGATATGGCTGTGTTAACCTCTACAGATGAGGTTATCAGTGTTATTATAGTACATGATTTGTAACTAGTGTGCTATTAGTGTGGTCGGATGTTGCTGACCTTTCTACACTTATATATTTTCATGAATTTATCAATAGTTGTGTGCTTTTTGGTGTTAATTGATTCGATATGTGACTCCAAGTTTTTGTGAAGTCAAAATTACATGAGAGAACAGAACTTGTTGAATTTGAATGTCTGCATTTACTATCAGCATTTGTGAATGTAACAGCACAACTGTTGAGAGGGTAGCTATTGGGCAGTAGACAGGAGATGTAGGGATTTCTTCTAGCTCAAGTTTCTGTCTGGTTCAGTCCATTTTGTAGTTACTACTTGGGTAAGAACTAAGAAGCTGTATCTCGGTTACCTCTCTCTCTTTCTCTGCCTAGAAATTAAAATGGCTACCTGTGGTAAAAATTGTCATTGGGCAATGTGTTTGGCTGATGCCACCTGGAGGGATTGTCTCTAGACAGGTTATTCTTGACTACATGTAAGATTTGTAAAGCACTTTAAATACCTTGGTGGTACAGTGCTGAGTTTACTGTAAAATCAAATATTTTGGTAAATTTCATTATTATCAATTCTCACAAAAGACCACAATAATAATGTTTCTCTGGGGAAAGTGCTATTTACATTTTCTAAGAAGTTGGATGATTGGTAGAGTTGTGGGGTGTGTTCTTGTTTGACAAGGGTACATTTTTTCATGTTGTTAAACTAGTTTGTATTTTCTGAGAGCGTTATTAATACTTATTGAATCTTCGATTTTCTAAGATTACTTCCTTTGGCAATACTAAGTTCCAGTTTCTTGGTATTTTGTTGTTTTTTGTCACCAAGGAATGTTCTTTTGTGATAGAATAAAATGAATTGCTCATTTTGAAGAGCTAATTGAAAAAGGCTGTTAAGCATAAATAATATGCAGTTCTTTAAATGTTTCATCTTGAATTTATTTTGCTGAATCCAAGTTTAATTCAACTTTGTTTATCCGTCCGGTGATTCTTTACCTGATGAGAATTACTGAATTCACACACAGTGAAGGATATTTTGTGATTTCAGATACACAACCTACCTACTATTAAATTTGTATAACGTTTAATTTATACCGTTTTTCGCTAAGGGTGTTATTCTCACAACGAAGTTCTCCCAGCAGCTTTAAATGATGCCTTCTTAACTTGCACAGATTAATCTTAGCCAAATATTTGTAGAGCAGTTATATTTGTAGTCTATAATGTAAGATAAAGGTAACTGAAATGTAATGAAGTATTAACACTATACACTTATTTTAATCAAGTTGTAGCTACTGTAAATGGAAATTCACGAGGTTTCTTCTCATTGTAACAAAATGTTTTGTGCAATCTCCTATTAGGCTTGTCATGGTTTGCCCAGATTTGAAAAATCCTGGAAAGCTCTGGAATTGAAACAGGTCTTAAAAAGTGGTTGTACACCTCTTTTGTTTCACCGTCTCTTGCATAGGCGTATGGGGGTCAATTTTTGTAGAGGTGGGAGGTTAGTTTTTACCCGAATATCAAATATTGATACCAGTTTGGCTGAATTTTTATTAACTTATGTAATGTAATTTATCACTCTTTTTTGCCCGAATTGAGAGGGCATATGCCCCCTCTCCCGATTCCCCGCCTTGTACGCTTATGGTCTCCAGTATGTTTCAACACATGTAACTGCAGTACTGTCAGCTAACCTTAAAGGGGCTTATTTAGTTGGTTCACAACATTAATGATTGTTCTCACACCTTCTGAGTTTACACACATCTTGATAGAAAATGGTCAAACTAAGATATTCTGTACATCAAACATACAACTGAAATGGCAATGATAGAGTAATTAATGATTGAAATCATTTATTATAAATTCGTGGCCGGACACTTTTCACCATTATGTTTTAACCATATGCAGCCCTGTCCACAAAAAGTACAATTTCTCATATTTTCTGTAACTATAGGAAGTGAAACATGAGTGATGAGACTATTGTCATGCAGTGATTTCCTTGAAACTAGTCACAAAATAACCAATATCAAACCAATGAGCAGCTGTAAACTAATTATAAAGCTAACCCTTCACACTGATTTTCATGTAGTTCAAACATAGAGAAGGTGGAACAAGGAGCAGTTCCCATGGAAGTCATGCAAATGTCATGTATGCATGTACCATTTTGAGCATGCATCCATATGACAAGGTCTCTTCAGTGCCTTATAATTGGTATCATATGCATGACATATGGCACTTTGGGGGGGGGGTAATCAGTATTGAAGTTCAGAAGATTTGTTCTCTAGAATCCCCCCCCCCTATTTTAGATCTTTAGTAGCTCTAGTGAATAAGGAGGGCTCAATGACACCTGTGTATTTTACATAAATTTTCCTGTTTGCACCTTCATTGAAGGACTAAGTCGGCAACCCTCTAATTCATGATAAGGCTGGTTACACCTCTATGTTACGAAGTCTCTTTGTTCCGACGTCTCTGTATTCCGAATGTGTGCATGAAGGACAGTAGTAGGATGGGGGCTTGTTCTAACCTAACCTTTTCTCTAACACTAACCTTAATGGGGACTTTTCAGAACATAGAAACTGTGGACTTTTCGGAACAGAGAGACATCGGAATACAGAGCTGTCCCTATAAGGCTAAGGTGTGTAATATTTATTTTTAATGGTGTGGTCTTTACTTGATGAGACCAACTTCAGACATGATGTAATCCGTGTCAACACACTTACAATTTTTTCTCTGAAGGGTTGCACTCCTCAAATTTATAATAACATTTTATTCAGATGTTTCCATTACAAAGCAAAGGAATTAATATTTGTAAATGAGTTTTTCTTTACATCAAATGTAATGTGCAACTCATATTTAGAAATAAAAAGTGTTTTATATTTGGTGCAATAATAAATTTGTGAAAATCAAAAGTGGCATAATTATTTATTTTTTTGATGGTGGTATATGTCAAATATATTGCTCTGTGTGTGGGCATGTTTGAGTGCAGGGAGTTGCAGACTTGCCAACCTCAAAAATGGCAAACTTTGTGGTTCTTGCAAAAAACCTGGAAATCACATCTCAGACCTTGAGATTTTAAACAAGTCTTGTATGTTCTTATGAAACTTGGAAGATTTTAGATGTTTTTGTTCACCCTCGTAATAAAGTTGAGATACCAGCTACAAAACTGTTAAACTGTCTGAAAAAAATTAGTCATTTTTTTGGCAACGGTACATCTGCGATTCAATATTATCGTAACCAGCAGTGGAAATCACTAATCATGGTCTAAATATAAAGGAAACTTCTCTTGCATTGCCTCAAAGTAATTTTCACTGTGTTATCTGGCATTTTCAGCATGAGGGTTGGCAAGTCTGGAGTTGCTATGCTAATGCCAGCTCCCTGGTGACAGTATGTGCACGAGGGAAGAAGTTTAAGAAAACAGCAGTAAAAGCTTATTTCAGTGGAGATGAAGAATGTCATGCCAAAAGTCATACCCAACAAATCCTTCTTGCTCTAACAATAGTATTAAGATCCACACAAGATCTATGTTTTTTGTTTTTGATATGGGCATATTTTCAAAATGTTTACACTTTGATCTCGAGACCAACTGCATGGCCAAGTGGTTAGAGCATCCGACTTGCAGTCTAGGGTTCGAATCCTGGCCAGGTCATACCGAAGACTTTAAAAGTGGAACCTAGTACCATTGTGCTTTGTGCTCAGCATGAGCAATGGAGTAGGGAAAACAAGCCAGTGAGCCACAACTGGAAAAAAGGCTGTGGCCGGCTCGACTTAAACCAATCGGTTAGAAACTGGGCCGTAAAACCTCCTCTAACTCTACACTTTGATCTCATGCATTCTTCAACCAGGCATGTAGCCAGACAGGGTCCTGAAGGGGGTAAAATAGCTTGGGGTAGAATTTTCTCTGCCTCTAGTCATATTAAGAAATAGCCCTAGAGTTACAAATACAGTTGAAAATTGCACTTTGATTGACATCTGTTAAAACAATACATTTTCACACTGGTTGGTCAACAGTGACTTGTACAGTCGTTATATTCCCAATTAAGCTCACACACAGTGTTTGAAAATATTGCCTTGAACAATTTCAACTCAGTGCAGGCTACTGTGGCTCTGTGTTGAGAGGTGTACTGTACAGGAGGTTTCATTTCATATTTGGGGTGGGGGAGAGGGCTAGAAGTTAAGTTAGTTGAGAGATTTACTTGTGAGACTTGGAGAGACTTTAATTTTATACAAGGTAAATAATTGTCAAGTTTCACACTCATTTTAGTTCAAGTTTCTTTTTCTACTAACTAGGTTGTACCTACCAGTCAGAATGAATTTGACATTGTAGAGTTCACAGCAATTAAGTTTTTTTTTTTTTTTTGGGGGGGGGGGGGGGGGGGGGGGGGTTTGGGAGTGCGGGGCTTGGGTATACCATACTTTCAATGGGTTGGGCATACCATACTTTCAATGCAGGGAATTACTCCCCCCCCCCAAAAAAAAAATGAATTGTTGACACTTTTTTTGAAGATTCAATTTTATTGATTTACATAAGACATACTGTTACATTTTCATGCAGTAAATATGTTTCTGGCAAGCATTGATTCATATGAAAAGTTGCAGTACACACAGTAGGCCCACATAGCCAAGATTGTGTTGATCAATTTCTTCAAAGATCCCTACCTGTCTGCTAAGTGGAATGTTGAAAGGGTGACTCGACTCGACTACCACCCAAGGTAACACCAGCTTCCTTGGGGATTTGTTCACTTCAATATGAGCAGTTGGAAATGCATTATTTCACCCATTTAACACACTCATTACAGTTTTCGTCAGCTTGAAACTTGGACATTTATACTTTGACCTTGATTTCCGAATCCAGCAGGGTAGT
>WURT03067905.1:0-13579 GCA_009936505.3 Holothuria glaberrima
CATGTGTTCCTGTGATGACGTCATTCCAGAGGTCGATGTACTTTCACTTTTGAAGGAGTTTGGGGTGCCAGTGGCCAGTTTCTTTATGTAATTTCTCTTGACTCGAGCTGTATTTTTCAACATTGAGGTTGTTTTAGACGTTAGATTGGCTGGAAGAATCTTATCTGGTGGCTGTTAATTCTCATTTCATAGGCTCTTTAAATTAAGAAAACATGCTCCCATTATCTAAAGATGTAAATTTTGGTGATACAGTCATGTCTACATGAGCTATACACATATTCTAACCACAATAATATTCTTTTGTCTCAAATCAATCGCTAAAACTTTGTATTTTTGATGGAGACACTTTTGGAAACAAAATTCACTTCATCAACTGTAGCATCGTACACATTCTTTCAAGGGGGTATCTTATGGAGTGTTCATGGAAAAAATCTTCTATCCTGTTACTCGCTTAAATACTAAAATGATTCCTATCTTTATGTTTTTCATAATTTTTCATTGCTGTTCAAACTATTTGCAAAATTTTTGCATCCAAAGTTTTCAAACATATGGCAAAAAAGACCAAAATATATTCCTCAATTTTTTGTAAACCCCATTTGCTAAAGTGGAGCATGCTAACCTCACGTGCACTGTTTGAGCACAGATGAAAAGAGCACCTACATGCAACTAACAAATGTTCGTGTGTGATATGACGACATGCACAGTCTGCCGTAGCGTACCGTACATAGTTACCATCACTGTAGGGGTGCAATCTCAGCCCAGGAGATGCATTAGAAAGATTTTACTGTCATAACTACAAAGGAACAGTGTGCAACAGTGGGTAGTATATTTTTTTCAAGAGTAAAAGAAAGCAGTTTACGAGAAATTAGAACACATGATTGAGGTACATTAGGGATGCAGAAGTTGCAGTGACAAACTTAGGTTATTTTTTGTTGTTATGATGCACACGTTACGGCACACTGAACACAAAGCCACAGTAGAAAATGATAGACTCTAGGATTTTTTTAAAATGTTTTTTCTTGAAATATTTTCGCCTGATTTTCAAACTTGCGATATTAAGAACCAAAGGCACAAACGAAGTAAATTTAATAAAGCGCTGTGATGTCTAGCCTAGTTTTATCAGATTGATCCAATCAGAGAAGAGATGAGGGGCTGATTGGTTGAATCACGAATCGTAGTGTAAGCATTGCAGGCTGAAGTCAGATGTTGCAAAAATACAGTCGGGTACTCAGGAACGATTTTCCTACTTGGTGAAAACACTAATTAAAATGTTTATTTCTTAAAGGTTTCAACTAGAGTAGTGGTCAATTTTTTTTCTTCATATTGGATTTATAATCATTCCAATTTCTCACATCGCTATAGATTTTCTTTTTTTGACGCAGCTGGACTTCCCGCGAGTCGCAAGATTTCCTTTAAAGGAGCTTCCCATTTTGCCGATTTTTCCGTCCATGGCTCAGTTGTGCACCGCATAATAACTAATAGAACCAAGTTCACTTAATTCGAAAAGCAAGAATAGACATTGACGTACCTACACACACCCTGTGGTAGTTCTGCGACGCACCAAAGCTGTACTTTGATTATTCCTGCCTTTGACTTATACACTACACTGTGCTTATTCTTTAGCCTCTCATTCCTTGTCAGAGTTTTCAACCCCAACAAGGTGCACATCACCTTGGAGATCACGTGTTGGTGGTTGCTGGCACAGGCAGTCCAAGCGTTATATAAATACCCTATATACCAGATTGGAAAGCTTGCAAAGGTGAGCAGGGGATATTAATTATGGCCAAGAGAATTGCACCCGATAATATCTTATCTAAGCGGAGCACCACCATTGGTTTATGCAGAGCGTACTGAGAAAACTTTGCTTAAAACTACCTCCTACGTTGCAGGAAATCCCCTTTCCCAGACATTGTTCTTAACTCTTCCGTCTTCCATCATTACAAGTTTTTATGATAGGCTACAGGTCTATACTCAGCCTAGACTTGTATACTGCACATGTATAAAGTCTAGTGGTCGAACAGTACTGTACGTACATCCCTACAAAACTACCAGCGGTAAAAATCAGTGTCTGTACTTGTACTTTACTGACATTAGCTGTTAGACAGTGGAAAAGCTAGGGGATTGGTCAGAAAGGAAGAAAATAGCCTCAAGGGGCACTTTGAAGTAGGTAGCTATACACAAAACATTTGTTTTTAAACCAGGACAAGTAGTAGGCAAACTGGGACACTGGAACAGCATAACACAAACTGGGACAGTTCTGGTCAAACCAGGATGATTGGAAGCTTTGAAACACAAACATCCCATACAATGTGGATACATCGGACAGGACCACATGGCCAATACTTAGTGGAGGCTGATGGGTTTGTCAGGAACGGACTTTTTTTGTATTTTGATAAAGAAAAGGGCAATGAAAAACATCTGATGATATTTGCAGTGAAGTTATGGGTTTTATGTTTAAGGGTATCATCAACTCTACCAGAAGTTTGTTGCCATGGTACTATTATTACAAACAGAATCAACCAGACATCGGTGTGATGGACAGACAAGATAAATTGCGAATGTTTTTGAGACCGTATTGATAGTAAACAGAGCAGTGCAGTGTGCACATGCACGGAGTGCGCGGAAGTTCTGAAACTTTGGGTCCAATTAACGAGAATTTTGATAGTTTGAGAAAGACTTGTGATAACCGATAATTGAAAAAGATTCATCATTCAGTTAGAAACACACCTCACCTTACCCCCTACAGAAATCTATAGCTTAAATGCCTTTGTGGCTCATTTTAAAATTTTCGGGAATATTTCTGGAAATTTATTGGAGGGGCATATGCCCCCCATGCCGCAGCTACTGCTCCCACTTTGGAAAATTTTTCTGTAACGGAATGCCCTTAGATACGATTTGGTGCAACAAAAGTGCACAATTGTGCAGTTAATTTTCTTCTGAAAACTTCGTTTTCCTAATTCTTCTAATTTATGTGCCGGTAAAAGCCTACCTATTTTGCAGTATATTCCTTATTTATTCAGTGAATTTTCAGAAACAGTTTTTTGGCCCACCTGTTTGGGGCCATGGCCCCCGTTGCCCCCCCCCTTCCTTGGATCCACCAATGTATTTATGTGGTGTTTAATGAGTGTGATTTTGCAAGTACATTGTCAAGTCCTCCAGTAGGAGTCGTATTGACTTCCAATTATTTGGTGTCAGTACGTCACAACATCTCATTCCTGATTTTTTTTTCTCCACTATATGAAAAGCCTCCTCATCAACACAGAATGGCTCTGGTATCTGCATTGTGTAAGGTAGGGCAGTATGGAAGAAACTCACTCTTGCCTGCTCATCACATAAAGTTACTATGTTGTGGAAGACAAGTTGCTACTAGAACTTCCAATTTTTCATCACATATACAACAGCTGCAGTGCAAAAGCATCTCAAGCATTAAGGAAAAGACATGTTTTGTTTCTCTCCGTGACTTCGGCTCCAATTATGACAAATCTGAAGTTGTGAAAGATGTTATCCTCTACAAAAATGACAGTCCGTTTTTCTTTCGTTTGATTGGTGTATTTGCTTGTGCTCAACTTGTGTTCTGGGGTTACTTAACTTACACTGCTTTTACATCCATGAAAGATGCCCATATTTTGGAAGTTACCAAGTATGGACCAGATGGAGCACCCCCGGAAACAAGAAGTTGGAAAACTTTGTCTGATATTTACTTTAAACTGAGTTCGAGCAAGTGGAGGTATGGAGTAACTATCCTGTGCCTTGGAGCAGGTAATCAGTAAGAATGTGCATTTTTATTAAGTTCTAGTAAAGAATTTGGCACAAAACTTACACGCAAGGCCACTTTCATGGTTGGAGTTTTATGCCTGTATTCAACATTGCAATATCATTTTATACTGATGTTCAATATATGATAACTTTCAATAAATGGTAACTTACTGACGGAGAAGACTGAATGTAAAAACAGTCTGGAAAAAATGAGTCTGGAACCAGCTATGAAAAGGATGCGCTAAAAGCTTATTGTCTCAGATGAGTGTACTTGCAATATCATTTCATGCTGATGTTCAATACATGTATATGATAACTTTCCCATTTTCAATAAATAGTAATTTACTTACTGACGGAGAAGACTGAGTGTAAACAAGGTGGTAGGGTAGTAATGTCTGGAAAAAAAAAGAGTCTGTAACCAGCTATGAAAAGGATGTGCAGATTACAGTATCCCTGGGTCACAAAAAGCTTATTTTCTCAGATGAGTGTACTTAAATACAAGATGGTAGTGTAGTAAACTATACTTAGTATTTGAGTTTAATTTACCCAGTTTGTAATACCTACAGAAATACACGGCCTTTTAGTATCAAAGAAGTTTTCTTTTGTCTCACAACCACTGTAGAATTGACTAAAGAAAAGCTTCCTTTTTTATTGGGATTCAAAGGTCTACAGAGGTCCCAGGTGTGAAACTCTTGTGAATGGGGTTTATCATTGGGAAATTATCACTCTCAGTTTGTATTTAATATGTGGATGTTTTGTGTCCAATAGAAAAAGGGATTGTTTTTGTGAAGTCATAACAACTAAGAAGTGTTGTACCGATAATGAGTGCACTGCATGGTATAAACCATTTAGGGCTATTACACACTACCGTTTAGTCTATTTGTTTGTGTGAGGTAAATATTGAAATATTGGGACATGTAGTCAGGCAAAGGAAAGTGACATTTTATGAAGCATTGCCTAAAAAAATTAGGTGAGCAGTATTGGCACGATAGATTCATTCCACTGATACTGATGCTTAGGCAAAAGTTGGGAATATCAGGCAATATCCATAAGGATAGAGATTATCGGTGCAACACTACATGTACAGTAAGTCTAAAATCCTTGTAAGCAGAATGTCACAAAGCTCTTTTTGTACATATCTCATACTTTGTGTATGTTGCACACATTTCATAGCAGATGGAGCCTGCTTTTTTTTAAGGTTATCTGAGGTCACCAGAGGTTTACATTATGAAATATAAACAAAATACCTCAACTCTCACTGCTAAGCAGATTTGCTAGAACAAATTTTGGTTTCCCCCTGTCTGTTTGGTGCACTGACGCAACTACTGGAATTTAACAATTCTACTTTGGAAAGAGGAAGGGGTTGGGGTTTATAACTCTCTGCATGAACATACCAGAGCCAATATTTTTTTTGGGGGGAGAGAGCAGGGGGGAAGAGAGCAGGGGGGAAGATCAATTCCAGCCCAAACGTACTTTTGAAGTTGTCCAAATTTGTTAACTGCTGTATTGGTGTTAATAAAACTTGAATAGTCCGTCATACCTTAATGGGACTTATACTGTAATTTATGTGTTTGCATAGGCCTGGGTGATGAATGACTCTCCTGGGGTTTGTTTATGTCCAATGTTTTTGATTTTGGTGCATGCATTGTTTGTTTATATAGTTTAGCTTGTTAACATGATATCTCCAGAAAGGAAACTCAGACAATCCTCATACTTAGTAATGATGTTGATGCCCCATGTTGGTCAGACAAACCTTATTGTTTTTGGTGAATGTCAAATATCTTCTGAGGTCACCGAAGGTGAAACTTTGAAAACATGGATAAAACAATATTTCAAGATAGGAAGAGTGGATACTCTTCATATTGAAATACATCATATGAAGAGGAAGAGCTTAATTGTTTTTGTTGGACGTCATATTGTAGGTCATCTGAGGTCATGGGTCATTGAAATCTGAAAACCTTTTCAACATAGGACAGTATCTCAAAGTTGGCAGCATGTACACTTTCCAAGTAATACATAACATATTGCATTTTTGTGTGCAGTGGATAACAAGTTGATAGGATGAACATGCAGGAATATCCATAACCTGTTGGACATGGTCATTTCATTATATTTTACAGGTGGAGCAATCCTTACTGCAACAGTTATGTTTTCCAGGCGGTCAGTTTCAGCTCTCATCCTTCAAAAAGGTGGAGGAAATGCCACTTTTGTACTGTTTGGATTCCTTGGAATACGTTCCTCATTTACTGTCCCAATCTCAAGAGTGTCCTGTCGGTACTCAAGAAGTGCAGTCACAAGTCAACTCCCAGTTAAAGTCAAAGGTCATAGTTTTCACTATATTCTGGACAAGCAGCAGGGGAAATTTTTAAATGGAAGATTGTTTGACTACACAGTGGGAATGAAAAGAGTGTTTGTATAATAGCTACCAGAGGGGTTTGAAATTTAAGTAAAGGGTGCAAATTCAAATTCAAAATTTAGTTTTCATACGTACAACAATATGTACAGTTATTTATGTAGCAATATTTAAATGCATATAAAGGACACTTCAAACGGAAGAATTTGTTTACAAGCCGGCTGTAACCTTGGAACAATGTCATAAACCACCATCAATCTAAAAGTAAGATAGTGACCCTCATGAAGAGGTAACCGGTAAACAAGGGAGGAAAACGGGGGAGAAAAAGAAGATCACTAAAGTCAGAAGAAGGGAGTGGCTGGAAAGGATGAGGAGAGAAGTCAGAAAGTGTGTAATAATGAATGAAATTATAATGTTACATATAGTTCCTGATACATTCATATTTCAAGTTACAGTGTCATGCAAACACAAAGAGCCAGCTGGTTTTGCTCAGCAGTTAAAGAATAAATCCTCTAAATGACAGATCCATTGGAATGACTTAAATACTGTATCTTAAACCAATCTCAAGATATACCCAAACTATTGTGTAAAATAGTCAATATTTGATGAATTTTGATTGGGATTGTGGCTATTTCTATATTTTTAATGCTGTTTGATTCTTTGCTGAAGGAAAAGGAATCTATGTAGTCATAATGGCATGTGAACGTGTGTGTTTGTGGCACCAAGTTTGTGAAGACCATATCCCAAGGTAGGGACCAGGTAGGAATGATGAATATTTTTCATACTTGGTTTATGGGCTAATGGGGATGAGGGGGATTTTCTTACCAAGTGGCATTTTCTTGCCCTCCTCCACACACATTTTTGGGCTATTACAAGGGCGAATGACCTGGCCCCAGTTCATTTGTATGCTGATTCCAACCCATCTCTAGCAAGGCTTTCTGATTAAACTGGAACGTTTCCCCAATAGGGAGTTTTACTGGCAGCCCCAGGAGGAATATACTTTCATGAATCCCAGCTGTTGCCACCCCTGCAGTGGCTTTGTTTCTCTTACAGCAGTTTCAAATTTTCTTTTAATATTTTGATCACAACTGATAAGTTATCCTAAAACCATAGGCATGTATCAAAACTTGAGCTAAAAGATGACCAGGCCAGACTGACATGGTCACCTCTTCTGGTGGCTCAAATGTAGTTCAGTGTTCAGCAAAGCTGTTGTCAGTGACGCCAGGGCAGGAATCGACATTTGTATGAGGGCTCTTTTTGGGCTAGTTGGCTGAAATGTGCTGTTACAACGGTCTTCCATACACAAACTATATGGCCAAAATCGCCCCTGTGACCACGCTTTTGGGGGCTATTTTGCAAGTTACAAGGGCAAATTGCCCTGAGCCCTTGCCTAATTCCTGCCCTGAGTGATGCTGAGAGGGCTTTTATTGGTGAATTAAAGTCAGTATCTGGTTGTCTCTCTCAGCATGCTGTTTCAATCAGGAAGTTCTCCCATTCACATGAATTGGAGTTGTCCACCTTGCTCGATTCAGCTGTCGAGCAGTGATGCAGAGGGAGGAGCATCCACCCTTCTCAGCCTTTTGGAAAATAGCTTAAGACTGCAGGGGGGGGGGGTACACTCATACCCCTCGGATGGGAATGTTATATGGTGGTCCAGGGAGCAGGACAGGTAGCAATTATTATGCCCACCTTGTTATGCTCTGAGTATTAGTCAAAAAGAATTGAAATTAATCCCAGATTTTTCTGTACTTTCTTGTAAGGGCATTGATGGGGCCCATGCATAAAGGTGTCTTACCCACCCTGAAACTTTACAACTCTAGTTAGTGACGACCATCTTTATTTCTCAATTTTGTGAAGGTAATTTCTTCTGCTATTGTTTTTCATGCTTCCCATTTTCATAGACCGAAATAATTCAGTCTTTGTACATTTGTAAGTACCAGATGTCACCACTGAATTGTTCAACGAGGACCAAGCTCCTCGAAAGGGTTGGGACAGCAACCTGAAGCTTCGACAAAGATAACGAGTCGCTGGAAGCAGGGGTGTATCCAGGACTGTATTTAGGGGGGGGGGGCAAAATATACCCCGACACTATCTAAGCGGAGCGCCACCATGAGTTAGCGCGGAGCATACCGAGAAAACTTTGACAAAAATGCCTCCCAGATTGCAGGAAATGGCACTTCCTAGGCATTTTAAGTTGCATTTAGACATCCCAAATTTTGATGCCTCATTAAATTTACAAGTGAGAAAATGTTATGCTATTGTAGGATAATTGGGCCAATCGCTCCTGCGAGGGTTGGAACGGGATCTTGGGGTGCAGCTCCATGAAGAACCAAAACTACAAGACATTTCTGTTGCAATTATTTCGTGATTTATTCTCGTAAATGCTGTCTCGTCTCAAATTCAATATATACTGATGATTGGTATGTCGTGAATTATTCTTTAATTACTGGCCGGCCTTAAGAAAAACAGATTAATGAGCAACGTGCTCCAAAGGCTAAGGTGACTACATCATTGGCGTAGCCAGGGGGCGATTGAGGCGATCGCCCCTCCCCTCCCCCACGAATAAGGGGAAAAAAAGAAAAAATGGAGAAGAGGGAAGAGAGAGAGGGGGCAGTGGTAGCACCCCTGAAGACCATGAAGGGGTGGGGGAGAGGGAGGTAAAGACCGGGGAGGCAAACAAGATATGGATTCAATGCAAGCCCCTTGACCCCATGCGTATAGCGCAAAACGATCCCTTACGCAGGACATTTCTGATTCATATATATCATATATAAATTTAAGCCCTTTTGACAAATTAAAGACGCTGCGAGCATTGTGCGACCAGTGTTTTAGCCAGCCCCTATTTGTGCGACAATATCGCACAAAAATCTGACAAGAAAATTCTACACGGGTGTAAATTTTGACAGAACCAGCCTCACCAGAATAATTTGCCCAGTTCCTTGCTGCCAGAATATCATATTTGTCTGCTGTAATTGCGACAGGACTTCCTAATTCACAAGCCCTCATTGTAACCTTCGAGCGCCACTACCCTGCTCTCATCTCGAAGATCAGAATGTAGACTGATTCCGTGCATAACGTCCGTGGCATCGGCCGGGCTCCTCATTAGGGCAGAAATCCACTCAAATATTGAACCATTTGCGATCTAGGCACCGTTCAAATTCCAAAAATTTTCCAAAGGGGAGGGAGACACCCCCATAGATCCCTCCCCCAGGACGACGATCAGTCACCATTTCCTCCGCCCCCTAAGATGAAATCCTGGCTACGTCCTTGGACTACATACTTCTTCTGAGAGGTCTATAGCACGAGTGACAAGCTTGCGAGGCTTGGGGATGGAAGCTTCGCTTACCTCGTGGCAACCTAAGAAATCCCGGAACTAAATGCAGTCCTCTGATTGGTCGAAAGTTGTGACGCACCCTTAAAATAAATATTAATTAATACGTCAATATTGTATGACCAATGAGGAGGGCTGCTGCAGAAAGTGAAATTGGCCACACCCAGGGAAATACGGGGAACAGCTTCCACGTGGAACAAAGATGTGGCGTGGGAATTAAACTTGACAGGAAACAGGAAGGGACCTGGGGATCTAGGACAAAAGGTAGGAGGTATATTTGTATGTAGCAAAATGGCGTCAGTATCAATCTACACTGCAAGACTCAGCATACTACATGACACTATAAATTACACTTTTGAGAGAATAATTTTGATATCCAATTGCTTTACGAGCTCATTTTTAGCTCAAACCAGCTCTAAGAGTTGTTTGAGCTATTGTGATTCGCCACCGTCACTCTGTCTATACGTCTGTCCACAATTACCTTTAATGGTCTCAGGTGCACATTCGTCTACGGATTTTAACGAAACTCGGAGGCATTGGTCGTTGAACATTGGGCTACATGTCACGTTCAAGAAGTTGAGGTCAATGGTCATTTAGGCCCTTATGTGAATATCTTCAGAACGCATCTCCTCTCACAAATAGCGCTGTATGTTTTTGAAAGTTGGTTATAATATTTCTCACATAGTAGTTCTTTAAAATAATACACAGATCTTTGATCCAAGGTCATACGAAGTCGTTAGAGGTCAAAAGGTTGAAATATTTTGATGTGGTATTGCTTTGCACCTGTGAATCCGATATTAACAGAATATGGTTTAGTTATTCGACTTTCGAAGGGCTTCCAGCGGGATGTAAAAATGTAGGTCAAAGGTAATGCAAGGGTCATTTGAGGCCGTAGTTGTAAATATTTTGAAATGCTACTTTCTCCTAGCTGCATTACAAAATTTCCTTTAAAATTGCTTAGAAGGACGACTGGTATGTGCAGATTACAAATAACTTCTCCAATTTGGGAAGAAGAATACTTTTGATACTTTCTAACCAATTTTGTTCCACCCTCTATTTTTACCAGTCTCACAAAATCACTTACCAATTATTGATTCCTTGCCGAGGGCAGGCAAGGAATCTATGCGATGGTAATGTTGTGTGTGTGTATATATGTGTGTATGTGACGCTTAGCTTGTAAACATGATATCTCAAGATAGCAATGACCGACACTTTTCATATTTGGTATATAGAATTGTCACCTTGAGGGGAAAAACCTGTTGTTTTTGGTAGAGGTCAAAGGTCATTTGAGGTCACCAGAGGTCAAAAACCAAAAACCTTGTAAACACAAAATCTCGAGATAGGAATGACTGACACTTGTTATATTTGGTATGTAGATTTGTCATGTTGAGAAAAAGAACCCTATTGTTTTTGGTGGAGGTCAAAGGTCATATAAGGTTACCGGAGGTTAAACTGCGAAAACGTTGTAAAGGCTTGTAAACACGATATCTCAAGATTGCAATGACCGACACTTTTCATATTTGGTATATGGATTTTTCACGTTGAGGAGAAGCACCCTATTGTTTTTGGTGGAGGTCAAAGGTTATCTGAGGTCACCAGAGGTCAAGAACCGAAAAACTTGTAAACACGATATCTCGAGATAGGAATGACTGACACTTTTCATATGTGGTATATAGATTTGTCATGTTAAGGAGAAGAACCCTATTGTTTTTGGTGGAGGTCAAAGGTCAAATATTTGAGTTCACTGGAGGTTAAACTGCAAAAACCTTGTCAATCGCTTGTAAACAGGATATCTCAAGATAGCAATGACCGACACTTTTCATATTTAGTATATAGATTTGTCACGTTGAGAGGAAGAACTCTATTGTTTTTGGTGGAGGTCGAAGGTCATCCAAGGTCACCAGAGGTAAAAAACCGAAAACCTTGTTATCGCGATATCTCAAGATAGGGATGACAGACGCTTTTCATGTTTGGTATAGAGATGTGTCACATTGAGAGGAAGAACCTTATTGTTTTTGGTGGAGGTCAAAGGTCACCAGAGGTCAAAGACCGAGAACGTTGTAGTCGCGATATCTCAAGAGAGAAATGACCAACACTTTTGATATGTGGTATATAGATTTGTCATGTAGAGAGGAAGAACCCTTTTTTTGATGGAGGTCAAAGGTCATCTGAGATCACCAGAGGTCAAAGATTGAAAACCTTTTAACTGCGATATCTTAAGATAGCAAAGACACACTTTTTATATGTGGTATTAACATTTTGAGAGGAAGAACCCTTTTGTTTTTGGTGAAGGTCAAAAGTCACTTGAGGTGACTAAAGGTCAAAAACTGTAATTCTTATTAGCATGGTAAATGAAGGTAGGAAGAACAGAGCTTTTCATACTTCGTATATAGATATGTCATGTTAAGAGAAGGGATCCTCCTGTTTTTGGTGGAGATCACAAGTCATTTGAGGTCACCAGAGGTCAAAAACAAACTTTTTAAACATGACATTACAAGGGCACAGACAAATCTCTTCTAAGAAAGTTTTTTTTTTTAATTTTTGTTTTTTTTTTTTTTGGTTATTTACTTAGCCTATAGGCTTTCTGGTCTTTACACTGCACTCCCTTTAGAACTGTCTGTGTACAAGAGGTCAGCCCTGTGAGGTTGTTAAGGATAGTTTAAAGGGCACTGCTTAAAGGGTATTTCCATTGTGTGTGCATGTCAGAGCATGGTTTGTGTAAGACTCGAGCTCAAGAGGTCAAGTGAGTACACACAGTAATCAATTTCTTCTGGGTAGTATAACAATTTGTGTAGGTGTGTGGTGATGTATATAGAAGCTGTTTGAGCTATTGTGATCTGCCACAGTCACTCTATCTACACTATCATGTCTGGCCACTATTGTTCAAAATGCATACCTCCTTCATGCTTTGATGGATTTTGGACACAATGTTCCTTAGGTCATGGGCCTGTGGCTTGTACAGGAATTTGGGGTCAAGGGTCCCATTTGGGTCCCATGGGCCATTTTATGAAAAAGAGGCAAAACAATTTTCCAAACTTATTACAACTACCTTTTTAGAAATCAAGACTTCGTTGTATTATGATCACTGACACCTCAATGCATCGATTGCTCTCAAACTCACCTCTGGTTTGGTTTGAGATATTGCACCATTGATGCTCTAGTTAGTGTTTGTTTCAAATACGTGTGAAGCTGTTTTTCGAATGGGTGGGGTTGAACGTTGTTTCGGACCTTCGTCCTGGGGGAGGGGTTTAAGGAGAGGGATATCCCCTACCCTTTGGAAAGATTTTTTGAATATTTGAGGGTCCTTAGAAGCAATTTGGTGAAATATTTTGCAAATTTTAAGGATCCATTTTTTCCATGATCGATCGCTTCCGCTAAACATGTAGGCGGACAATAATGATCAACTTTTTTTCCATCTCATTTCTTCAGTGCCATCAACTTGGAGGGACTGCATAAATTAATGAATAGTTAGGCATTTGTGTCATACTTTAAAGAGGTCAAACACTCGTAAGCTATACAACTATGAATTGTCAAATTGTTAGAAGCAGTGGTTCTCAAACTTTTTGAGGGTGAGGACCAAATGGAGAGGCTGGAAAGAGGTCGAGGTTCGCAGGTTTTCAGTGAGGACAATAATTGGAAGAGTGAAATTGGTGATGGGGGAGGGGGGCACCACAGATGATGTTGTAATGCCATCTCAGTTTTCCCAAGTCTGCGTCATTTGCACTTTTTTATGCGACCTTGGGCTTTGTATACAATAGTAGGGGATCCTTCCCTTGTCAATACATTAAGGTGCCGTCCTGGGGAGTCCCCTCCCCTTTAAGAAATTTTGTTAATTGAAGTTTGCTTAGATGCAAAATGGTGCTATCTTTGGGATATTTTTGGAACTGATCATATGTGGCTGGAAAATGTCCGTATTATGAATTCTGGTTAGGTGAAAGAGGAGATTACCGGTTTGTTGTCTAAGAGAAGGATACGTTATCAAGAAACCTCCTGAAAACCCTAGTGTGGTTACTTTCCTGCCCTCTATTGGGGAAAGATTTTACGCAAATTAAGTGCGTGGAATCCACAGAAACATTCTTTGACTATTACGAAAATTTTCCTTTTCTTTCATTGTGCATTATAAAAGGGCATCTAAGGCT
>WURT03067915.1:0-13579 GCA_009936505.3 Holothuria glaberrima
TTGTGACAGAACTTACTGCCTACGGACCTGATGAAGAGCCACGTGGAATACCTTCTGAGCATATCTATGTCTTCACCCCTACTCGCCTACATGTAGTCACGGTGTTTTAGTTACCTAACTTTTTAGTGTCAGGTGACAAAAAGTGGGGGGACAAATGTGTTAGTGTCCCCTCCTCTCAAAAAGTGGAGGGGACATGTCCCCCGCCCCCCCAAATCGACGCACCTGTCCATACCTCTAATTTCTTTAAATATCTTTGTATCATCCGCACATAAGTAGGACGTACCATTACACACTTAGGTAAATCATTTACATATATAAGAAACAAGACTGGACCTAAAACACTACCCTGAGGAATACTACTTGTAACTGCATGCTCACTAGTTTCAATTCCATTAACAATAGCCTTTTGGCTTCTTCCATTTAAAAATCTTCAATCAATCGCCTTGTGTGGAAACCATGCATATGCCCTACGTTTCTCCAGAAGTCTCATATGTTAAACTTTATCAAAGGCCTTCATAAATCCACATACAACATCAACACAACCACCATTGTAAACCACTTTTGTCCACACATCCATAACCTTGAACAGTTGCAGGGTAGTTGATCTCCCAGAGATAAAGCCAAACTGCTTATTACTAAACAAATTATTCATCCTCATATGGTTAACCATATGAGATCGAATATTTTCTCAAGTATTTGCATACTACACTTGTTTAACTGACTGACCTATAATTTCCTGGAAGAGCCTTGTCACCTTTCTTGAATAAAGCAGTAATATTGCCAACTTTCCAAACATCTGGAACTTAACCAGTGGAAAGGGATACATTAAATATTTTAGTCAAAGGCTTTGTGATAGTCTGGGCGAATTCTTTTAATGACTTTGGATGGAGCCCATCAGGACCAGGTGACTCTTATTAACATCAAAATCCTGAAGTAAACTGAAAACATCAGACTCCTTCACCATCATGTCCACACAAATACTGACAACCTGAGTAGGTTCAATAAAAGGAACTGGACCCTCAGGTTCAGTAGTAAAAACACTGCTGAAAAATTTAGCTAGGACCTCAGCTTTTTCACTATCATCTTTTGTCATTACAATCTCACCATTGGCTTGATTCATCTTTAAAGTGTGTATTCCTGTTTTCATTTTACGCTTCGAGTTGGCATACTGCCAAAACCTTTTAGGGTAACCTTTAATATTTTTTGTAATATCCTTCTCTATCCTTGGCTTTTCTTACTATTTTTTCACTTGATTTTGAAGTCTAGTATAGTCCTAATGTTTCCTTTGGTCCCTTGTTTACATATACCTCTGCCAGCTGTAACTTCACTATAACTTCACTTTTACTTTCATCACCTTTCTTTCCCAGGGATTCCTCCCAACAAACTTGAAATCCCCGAACCCAGCTTCTCGTTTTTTTTTTTTTTGTTTTTTTTGGGGTTTTTTTTGTTTTTGTTTTTTGCTTCAGCTAATTTCTTTTTATTAATTTCCCTTTCCTTTGGAGTCATATCTTGAGCCGCACTTAAAGACCTAAGGTCCTCGAAGGCTGAAGCTGAATTACCCAAGTTCGACATAAACTCTCTTTTAGATTTCATGTCTACGAATATGACACTCATGGGCCTCCTTTCCACATTACCCCCCCCTTATTCACTACCCTCTTTATGGCTCTGTGTAAGGGAGAGGGTGACGTCTAAGGCCCCTCCCCTTTGAGAACGTTTTGCCTTTGTAAGTTTGCTTGGATACAAAATGGAGCTAACCCTGAAAAGGCTTTGAACTGAATAATATTTTTAGAAATTTTCATTATGTAGTGTTTTGGGGTTGCTGTGTGGTGGTGAGGTGGGCTACGGTTCTGGCATATGTCATCATCGACAAACCTAAGTGAAGCTAGAACCGAGTGAATTAAAGTCAAAGTGCAGTCACCAATTGTATTTAGTGCTTTGATCATATTCCTAAATTTGTTTGGGTGATGCAGTAACCCCCTCTTTAGGGCTCTTTGTACGTTAAACCAGGGGAGAAGCCCTGGAAGTTGTGTGCCTTAGAATAAAGTATCAGGGCTGTTTCCGAGTCCACCTAACCAATTTAAGGCCAATTTCGATTCCAGTGGCCATCATTCCGGGCCAATTCCGAGTCCAGTACCCTCTGATTCCAAGCCAAGTACTATTCCACGTTCTACAATTGCGGGTCAATTTCGAGACCAGCCATTTGACAATGTAGCATTTCGTAAAAATGCAAACTTTGCAATTACACTTAATTCAAACGTGCGCTTTTAGGAGACAGTTCATGCCATAACTCACCCTGTAATTAGTTCATTGTACGCAGAGTTGTTGACAGACATGACATGACAGACCCATTATGTGTAGGTCTGAAGGTCCAAAGGTTGGTCACATTAAGTCTTTTGTCCTTGTCTCTTTTTCTTTTTTATCTTTTTTTGGTTAAAAGCTTCCGTCTAGGAATCTATATTATTTTCTCATACTTCACCTTAAGTATACTACGTTTATACCAAAAAATTGCTTTAGATATTCTAGATATTACTGAATTCTTTTATAAATTCAAATTTGTGGTCAAAGTTCAGTGCTACTTGGCGGGCAATATTTTCCACCGATGAATTTAAAGATGCTTTCGGTAATTGTAATTAATTATTTAATTAAGCCTCATCATATTTATCAGTATTCCATTGGTATTTCAGACATAAAAGGGAATGTATCAAATGTAATAAATATTCCCACTGTTCAGTGTTTAGTGAGAAGGTAAGTAACCGTTAAAAATTTAAATAAAACAATACATGCATAAATATTCAATAAAAGAAAGAACATAAATCAGATGGAAAGAAAAAGTCTTTTCTTTTCGTGGAGGTAGATCATTTGGAGAACACAATATGTCACCGAACATGTCTTAAAAAAGGCGAGGAAAATTTGATATGTCTTTGTCTTAGCAAAGTTTTGATGGGATGTTCACCAGAAAATAGTTTTTTAGTAATGTTCATATATGTACCACAAATGTATGAAGAGTCAGAGGGCCACTACTATTCCTCTTTAAAGCTGTCTTATTCTTGTAACAATACTTTTTCACAGCGAACATCATTATTAATATCTCGACAGATGCAGACGAAGGAACCGTTCTAATTTATACCATGAATGTGGTGGTCAAAGGTCATGTGGAATTAACTGCAAAATCTTGTTAATGGCTTGGAAACACGATTACTCAAACAGCAAGGTCAGACAGTTTTCATATTTGGTGTAAAGATTTGTCATGTTGAGAGAAAGAACACTTTTGTTTCTGGTGTAGGTCAAAGGTCACTTTAGATCACAAGAGTTCCAAAACTGAAAACCTTGTAAACACGATGATAGCAATGACGGACACTTTTTACATTTGGTATATAGATTTTTCATGTTGAGAGGAAGGACCTTTTTGTTTTTGGTGAAGGCCAAAGGTCATCTGGGGTCACCAGAGGTCAAAACGCAGTATTTCAAAGAATTCCTAAGATCGTCACATGGGATCACCAGAGGTCAAAAAATAAAATTTCCAAAGAATTCCCAAGATTTTCAACTGGGGTCACTTCAGGTCAAAAAGAATAATTTCCCAAGCATTCAGAAAGATCGTCCACGGGATCACCAGAGGCCAAAAAGCAAAAATTCCCAAGAATTTTCAAGATCGTCATCTGGGGTCTCCAGAGATCAAGGGTGACCTGAGGTCACCATAAGAAAAATTGCAAAAACTTATACTTGGTTTCGGCTTACATTATATTACACAAACGACAGGTCAAGAGAAACGGCGTAGCTGGGGGCGATGGGGTGGTCGCCCCCCCCCCCACACGAAAAGAATGAGGAAGAAGAAAAAGAGAAAAAAAGAAAAAAGAGAAAAAAGGAGGAAAAGAGAGAAGAGAGAGGGTGCAGTTGTAGCGCCCCTGGAGACCATGAAGGGGTGGGGAGAGGGAGATAAAGCCCAGGAAGGCAAACAATGTATGGATTCTTGAGGGGGTGTGGTTAGACGTTCATTCTGTGCCAACCCCCCTCCCCCACTTCACCCCGCCGACACATTTTCCGAACGCTGATGCCGCCACTGAGAGGGGGATGGAAGAAGAGAAACACGTTTGAATACCCTATTCCGGTATTCCCAAATTAGCCTTGGCACGTTAAGTACATTTACATCTGATATATTTCATCGGACATATAGGCCGAGTACGCTGGTATCCTACCCACCAAAAGTTGGCCCAAATTTAGTTCTGTGGAAAAATGGAAAAAATTTCTCAGATGAAAAATTAAAATCATTCTTAAAAAGTAGGAATTCCTGGATATATATTCAATTCAAATCTAGCTTCAAATGTAGCACCATTTTGCATCTAATCCACCCTTCGTAGGCCAAAATTTTCCAAAGGGGAGGGGGACACCCCTCCTCTTAGACCCCTCCCCAGGACGGCGATCAGTCATCATTTCATCCGCCCCCTAAGATGAAATCCTGGCTACGCCCTTGGTCAAGGGTTATCTGAGAAAATCTCAACATTTTTTATGGCAAGGAATCACAAGGCCTTTGGGCTTTTTGGTTGTCATTGAAGATGGTATAAAGAGTTACCACATACCTGATGTGGGGTAACTATAGTGTAGACCTTAAATTAGGCCCGTTATAGACAACATAAATAGGGCTTGTTGCAAATGATTCATAATATGTATAATTTATTCACAATATGTGCTGATGTTAACCAAGACGACACAGTGTTACGTTCTTACAAGTAAGCGGTAACTGGGCCCGATTGCATATCCCACAAAGTACTATAGTTTTTAACTTTTAAGAAACTTAGTTGAGATATTCCACAGTATCTTCAGAGGAGTATTGGTAGCGTGATTCAGGTAAGAGGCGAAAGGAGATTGGGTGTGGGTTCAACGTTCGCTGAAAGTTAGTACCTCAACCCCCCCCCCACCCCCTCCACATACACATACAATTTTACTTAGTGCTAAAGTTATGGAAATTTTTCACTCTGAGAAGATTTAGGTATAATTTCTATATTTTGCCATTTACTCCTCCCTATAAAATATTTTTCAAGATATTTCCTCTAATTTAAAATTCTTTACATTCCGATTACATTTAATCAAAAACATAAAGATTCAGTGATTATGTTATCGGTATAAAAACTTTGCTTAAATGATTATGTTCTTTTTTGTGCATGTAAAGCTACTGCATGATTTTTCACCGAAAATGAATTTGCACTTATACACATTTACAAGCGTCCTAGTGTGCAGTACTGAGTATATAATAAATGACATAACCCTGAGCTATTTACTTACATTTTACAGCTTACTTACAGATGTTCACATTTCTGTTTAATTGCATTTGTTTACTTTTATTATCCTGATGCTGTTTCATTACGGTAAGGTATTTAAAGTAGAGACAAACAGTTGACCCTCCTCCCCTAGTGACGTATCAAAATTCTTAACATTTCGATTACATTTATATGTATATCAAAAGTTTAAATTCAGTGAGTATGTTATTAGTATACAGACTTTACTAAGATCATTATGTTCTTTCTCGATTACATTTAAAAATCCTGAGAATTAATTAGTCATAAAAAAGCCATAAAATAAATTTGCAAAGAAAAATATGTACAGAAAATACGCTAAAAATAGTTTACACGCTCAGAAGTATTACTGGAATCATGAGTATAGTTTATGTGCTAAAACAGATTAAGATTGAACAGTTTGCTAAATCGATCAAAAGTTACTCAATCTAGTTGAGTTGATGAAATTGACCACTATTGTCAACGTTGCATTAGAAACAACATTGATACACCTAGTGTTAATTAATAGTTTTCATAAATGTCTTCGTTACCATCATTGTCGACGGGTGTCATTTGATATGATAACCCTTGCTGCTGTTTGTTGCAATCAGTAGTTGGTGTAACACCTCTTCCGTATTGGTTTGGCTGTAAGGGAGCAATGGAATTAAAAGAAAAAAACTTGTGACTGTTTGTCTGAAGACAAAAAATGAAGAAAGGGTAACGGGTAAAGAAAAATCTGTAAACACACACAATGCATACAACTACTTAATGACCCAGGAATTTTAGTCTCGAGGGTTGGCAAAGTATCACTACTTTTAGAGTTTATAGACTTCAACTACAACGTAAGGTAAGGAAGGAAATATGGGAACACTTAAAGGGCTTTATTATTTATATTCCTTGTGTCTAGTATTGACAGATAGCCTTGCTAACCCGAATTCGCATTTGAACAGGATCATCATTTATTACCCTTGCAGATGGACAACTCTGCTGCTTGTCTGTTCCATTCATCATATGTATTTTTACCAAGCAGATTGTCGCCGCCAGTAGTGCACATATAGCCAATATCAACGATGTTATTGTTCCTGACAAGAAAAGAAAACACTTTAATAAGTTTTCTGTTTCGGTAAAAAAATATCTTTCATGTAACCCCTGCTAGTTTGTCAAACGTTTGAAAACCAACCTTAACAAATGTTTCACGTGAAAACAATCAGTACGCCAGCTAGTACCACTTTAAAATTCTTAAGACCCTTCAATCAAAAGGTTTGAACGTGTTAGCCATAGCTGTTAAACATTTTTTCTTTGGAAATGTGACTGTTTTGCAAATGCTCAAGCAGCCAAAATACGCAACATGATAGACTTGTGATGACGGCTTCTTACGATGGAAATATGGGCTACTATCCTGTACTTTTCACTGTAGTATTTTAATATCTCTTATGAAAACAACATTCTTGTTTGTTGAAGTCTTGCAAATTGAGCGAAAACTGATCAAGTTTACAATAGAATTCCTCCAAAATAAATATATTAAAATAAAAAAATAAAAAAACAAAAAAATAAAAAAACAAAATAAAAATATTAGGCATAGCAAATCAGTACAATGATCAGGAAAGATGTTACTTTTGGAGGTTTCAAAAACGCATCAAAGTTTTAAAGCTTTATCAGTTTCCGCAAAATTATAAGAATACTTGAACTTGTTCCAAATGAAAATAAGTGGAATAATTAAGTGTTACACGGACATCATAAAATGTCAGGGCAAAACTGTGTGGTTACTATATTTTCTGAATTCACAATATCATGCTACCGTTCAAAATTAAACGGCCCATATTGCATAATGATGTCAGAATATCCAGGGAACAGTGTTTCTGTTCATTCACCGTGATAAGCAAGTTATTGCATAAATTGATTTAATCGCAACCTACCGGCGATGTTTCGTGACATATTTTCAGCAACCACGCACTCATATCTGCTTCCTTTGGACAGGCAACTTTCACCAACTTTGCATGGGCCGCTAGAACACGGATCTGTAACTAGGAGTTAAATAAGAATATACATCTGCATTGAAATTTTCATCGCATTTTATGGACTTCATTCAATGAGACTGAGCTATGGACCCCCTGTCATAGTTTGTGTTATACTGGGAATGACACCATCAAATATAAATTTAAACCTGTCTATATGCAAGATATTGTGCTCCCAAAGGGTAAATGGCTTTAAAGAATGTTTCTTGAAGGAACATTGTTTGGTTGAATAACTGGTTGAATAACTGAATTTATTTTGTGATTCCTGTAGGTTTATAACGATCATCTCTTCATTTTAACCAAATAAACCAGCAACGCTTTTTTATTTTGAACGTTATTAGAGAGTGATGATATGGGACGTGGATCAATGTTCAGGCACGTAGTTAGCGCAAACAAGTGTTAGGAAGGAGATTCAACATTCTCAAGACTCTTTGAAGCAATCTTCTTTTCCGATGGCGATTATGCTTTTCGCCTTGAACTTCTGATATCAATACCTCGATCAACTAGGATCGGAACTTTTGCCAAAAAACACTATCCAGTTGGGCTCGATAAATTTTCGCTATCAGCCGTGATGCAAAAATGTAAAATTTAAACATTTCGTCGTTATAGGTAACAACAAATTTCATTTCAATTAATATAGGGTGAATTGTTTTAGAATTACCGTTTTGAACATATTTCTGACTGATGGGAAAATTTGCTGAAAGTAACATAAATGCATGGGGCTTGAATAGTGTTTCAAACAGATAGCGCGATCAAATCGTGGGACACAGAGCAGTACATTATGAACATGTTTGTTGACATTATGGTTAATTTTAGTAGGCCTACGTAATCTATATAAATACCCCATTGTAACGGAGGTTGCGTACCATATTCGCACAGGATTGTTTTATTGATAGTGTCTTCACAGGAACAAAATCGACGGTGGAGGCGTTGAACACAATCTTTGCTAGTCCTACAGTCCTCATTGTCACACGGATCGAAATCTAAATGCGAGTGGAAGTAAATGCTGGTCAGGAGGTTACATCCACCAGGAAGCACAAAGGTTAATGATTCTTTGTCGAAATGGAGATACTTTGATGCACTGACGTTTATCCGTCAAATTTATCCTTCTCGACCATATCAGATTTTCGATATTTTCGTAACTTGACCTCTGCTGACTGCACATTACCTTTGACCCCAAAAAAATTGAATAATATAATTGAAAGAAATCAAGTGTCTTGTAAGGGGTCCGAACCCCGGCTGTCTGTGTGAGAAACCGAGTAGCTTCCACTACGCTATCAACTAACGCTTTACACGTCATATGTTATTTCTAATCATGCTATAGTCACAACATCCTTTACGCGTGTTTATAATTAGATACTTAAGATTAGAATTACTACAGTAACAGTTATCTTTGTGAAAAAATAAGTAAATGTTGTTCTGTATAATTTCATCTTTGGAATGATACACAAAATAAGCCCTCAATTTTCGTTGTTCACTTCACGCAGGGCACAGTTTGGAGATACCGCCCATTGTCTATTTTTAGTTTATAATTTTTTAGTAGTTCCAAATCTGATGATCTCAGATAACCTTCGATCTCACCAAACTTTCAGAGTTCCCTTTCTTTTAAAGTGACAGATTTTGACCTCTTAAAAGCTAATTTGATCCCGGGCGTGGAAGCGAAACGGCAAAGTTTCAACCGATAGTTATGATAAAGAACACATAAAAACAAGAGTAACATTAAATTTAATCTCATGAGTCCGTGACCATTAGCCGTCGGATTCACAGATGTCTTTCTGTGTTTGAAAAAAGCGAATAGAATTTTGGAAAACACGTGATTTGAATACAACTTGTAAGCTGTTAAGACATATACCTGTACAAAAAGTAAAATGACCTATGATATTGCTATTTTGTGCTGCACAAACCCATTTACTCGTCACGTTTAGTACACACATAATGGCATATGAAGTCATACGAAGAAACGGTACCGCCCACCGTGTTTCCCCCAGCTAAACTCATTTTGATATTTTCCTTTCCAATGGCTGCAAGTGGATCTAATACACGTACATGACTAATATACTTTTGCAATGGAATTAAATAGATGATTAAATGTTTTGCCCAATTTACCAATTTCGCATCGACGGCCTTCAAACCCATCAGGACAAATGCAAAGATAATCATTACTTTCCTTGACACAAAGTCCATTATTTTCACAAGGGTGGCTGTCACACGGATCTGTAACTTAAGTCAAATATCAAATGCAGCGTAAGGTACGACATATATTTCCTGGTAATGAACATGAATGCTGAAAACTTACACCATGATGACTTATTCTCAAAATAGAGGAACATCTTTATGGACAGACTGTAATGGAAGGATTTTTATTTTTCTTCCAACCTTCATCGTACTAAATTTAGTAGCTTGGTAAATACAAGCTGTAGTTATCTGAAAATTGGTCAACATAATAAAAGAATATGAACGCCCTATTGATATTTTAAAGACAACTGATCTCAATTGTGTTTTTCATTGTACAAAGAATACTATTGATGCTCTTATTTTCTAAAGGCGTCGTTTGTTGTTTTCAGCCATCTAAAACAGTGTATTACATGAAATGTTAATCAATATCTGATGCAAATTAATCATGCCATGCCGTTAATCATACAATTTAATTTTTACAAGAAATTACAAACCAGCTACGTCTATAGGTGTGATACTGCCTTAATTTTATCAGGCTTGCGCAATGTCCTAATGAATCACATACAAGTCGAAGAGAGCTACTATTTGAAATCCAGAAGATGTCACTATCTTTTATCTCCGTTTTCACGTTTTATAGAAACCATTTTATTTATTGTTGTTAATTTATTTCACAGTTTCTTATTTTTGCCGTTAATCATACCATTTTCACACCGGAGACCTCTGTATCCAACCTGACAAATGCACAGGAAGGAGTCTCTCTGACTGATGCACTGGCCGTTATTGGTACAGGGTTGACTGGAACACAGATCAGTAGCTAATGTAGTAAGAAACAACGTAAGTAAAGTATCTGTATTATAACAAGAATCTAAAATTGCTATATGACAACATCAGCGGGACAACCTACCAAATAAGAGTTTTCATATTCACAAACATTACTTGCTTGAAGCGATGTGACCAACCCAGTATCAAAGTTATGTTTTAAATATGATGTTGTAAACCAATTTTTTTTAAGAAGTCATAAACCAATTTTTTTTAAGAGAAAGTCATAAGACAGCGCAATGTTGCTTCGTGTACATTAGCAAAGCGAAAAATTAGAAAATTAAAACGCCTTGGAGATTTCTGACTCTGCAATAGGTGTAAATATTGCAACAGAATTTCTCAATAATGCATACTTCATTTAATGTCAGTACTGGTTTCTCATGATTCCTTCCTGAGGGCGATGTTAGATACTACTTGTTAAATGATTTAATCACATATTGCATAGGCTGGACTCTAGTTCTCCTTACAGCTTAAATCATCCAGCCATACCAATAATACAAAGACCAAAGATGTTTTCCTGATGACCAAAACTAAAAGACCGATCCTAAGGGAATTTGTATTAAAAATGTTCTTCACAATTCTTGAGGTCTATCAGAAGATACAAGACATGCTAGCGATCTCAAAATTATTGAAAGATGCATAGGGTTTACAAAGTCACCAGTCTCGCATCGACGTCCTTCAAATCCATCTTGACATAAACAAAGGAAGTCGTCATTTCCCCTGAAGCAAGTGCCACTATTTTCACATGGATGGGTGTCACAAGGATCCATAACTAGAAGAAATATGGTAAAATGATTTATGATATGATTTTGTGGAGTTTGTATTTTAACCTCACGTTTACAAAAAGATGTCTAATCGCATTATTCAACTTTTCCAAAAAGGCCTGTTACACGGCAGGTTCTTGGACACAAGTCAACAGACTTATAAATGTAATTACGACCGTCAATCTATAAATATTTTGATACAATACTGTAGAAATATTTTACGTAAATCATTTAAGGATGAAAGTCAAATAATAAATTTGTCAATGTCTTTACCACCGAATTTGATTAACCACACTAATTCTACTAAAAACGTACAGTGAATTGATGGTAGTATTAAAAAAATTTGCTCCCCCTGCTGTTTTTATGCTGATACTCGAATTTTTCAAAATATCTTCGATTTTTTGTTATTTGGATATATCGACAGGTGCTATCATCGTAAATGCTCTTTCTTTCTTGTAATATTTTATAATGCGATGATATTCTTAAAAATAATACCTATTTCACAACGACGACCACTGAATCCGCCTTGACAGACGCAAATAAAGGAGTCTATCTGATTTACACACTGGCCGTTATTGTTGCAGGGTTGACTGGAACACAGATCAGATGCTGATGAGATATAACAGAATATATGGAATATTATTGGATAAAAATAGGGATCTTGAAAGGTTATATGACAGCATCAGATACTCTCCTTACAACTTATAGTGTTTATACTCATGAATATATGCAGTTTGGATAACACTCTGATTAGTGCCCTATTTTGTGGCTTTTTGAAATGCTCAAGGATATTTCTTTCAACTTGCTTGCATCAAACATATCAATGTAATTGAAACAGACGAAGCTTTTTTTAGCAGTTTAGGATCATATTTGTAATTTGCATCTTGAAATGTATAGAATTTCCTTGTTTAATAATGAGTGTCATACTGAGATGCCTTATATCAAAATACATCTTTGAAATTCTACACAAATTTTTACGCCCAAACGTGGCGCAGCCAAGGGAACATGGGGGTACGTAACGCCCAAAGAGATATTCCCCCAGATGCCCCACCAAACATCTTAGGGCAAATTGTTGTGCTGTTGCCAGTTTATGAGGCTTGAGGTAAACCAGTTTAATACACTTTCCCTTCTTAGTGGCTCAAGAGAGTATGATTAAAACAGCAGCCATTTTCAGAGACCTTAGAGAGCCTTAGAGGAAGATTACTGTAGGTTCGTGTACATGAATAGTGGCATACGACGTATGCCCCTCCCTATTAACATAGTTATACATATAGCCTTCAGTTTACTCCTTATCGATGTGAGAGTGTAAAAGTCAGTTTTATCCATAGTTGATCTATTTTGCTACCAGTTGCGTACATACTCTATGTTCAATAGTTTGAGCATTGTTCCTTACAGGCAGATGACGGAAAATTACAACAGAAATAAAAAAGAAAATCATGGGGCAGGCACTGTAGATCCAACTTTTCTTGAGCAGTTTGACGAGTGCCTGATCAGGAGTGTGATATGAGCCTGTTCCAAACTGCAAAGGGGATCCCACCACATCAATTTAAGTAGCACATACCAGCTAACAGGTGGTCGCCTCAAACCAACTTCACTTCATAAGTTCCCTAAAAGCAATTACATAACAAGCTAGTGCCAGGAAAAGGGTGTGCATCTAAAGGATATAGAAAAATAAGACGAAATAAACAAAAGAAAACAAAGTTAGCGACCTGGGCGATAAGATACTTTTTACAGCATGCCTGGAGTACCATGTTACAAGTCCTTGTAATTTCGCTGGTATGAGAGTTCGAAATTTAAAAGCGATTTTCCTGAGACGAAATTCAATGACTTTAAAAGTGACCAAACATAAAATCTGTATTTTGAGGTGTAAAGTACATCTCAATAGCATGTAGCGTTTAGAAGATGATGATTTTTAAAAAAGTTGTCGCAGAGCACGTTGAATATTACGATGGGATTGTTAACTTTGGGTTCAACTTACTGTCTTCGGATGACATACCTCACCTAATCTAATTTGTTTCGAGGATGACATATCTTACCTGATCTGATTTGTTTATCGAGGGTATGTCTTTTCATACGTTTGGCGGGCATTCTAGGGGTGATCAGTGGGGGAAGCCAGCAGAAACGTTTAATTTGAATTACGCTTAACTGTAGGGAAATTTGTTTTGGCCTTCGGCGTGTACAAACGGAGAGAACGTCTCTTACGGCGGGTTAGACCTCGTATAAGAAAGCCAGGTAGAAGGGACGGTTTAAGCAAGTCATTTGTAAATGCTTATCTTTTTCTTCTTACTTGAACTTGGGTTGGGACCGATTTACATGTTTTTACGAGGATATTAGGGTCGAACAGGGTGGGTGTTCTATACCTATGGTAATTAATGGGAATTTTCACAGCTCGAGGGCTGGAGCTTATTACACTTTACAGAAGAGTTAAGGGTCGAGTAATTTAATAAATATTTGTCAAGTTTATCATTACAGTTTTCGTCAGCTTGAAACTTGGACATTTATACTTTGACCTTGATTTCCGAATCCAGCAGGGTAGTGA
>WURT03067926.1:0-13578 GCA_009936505.3 Holothuria glaberrima
CAGTCAATTAAATTTAATGCAAAATGTATAAAAGAGGCTAAGTAGATAAACCCGCCCTACATATCACCCAATTAATTTCACTAGACCATCTTCAAACCCCGCTTCATTGGACAAATGAAACCAGGGGAGTTTGTACGGTGAATATAATACTTGAGAGTTTGGTATGTAAGGAATTCCCCAGATGACCGAGGGAGTGATTTTGTGGTATTTTTTAATGGGGTTCAATCGCGCGATCGCCCGATTCAACCTCCCCTTCTCCCAAACTGGTAGAACTGTAATGCGATATCAACGTCACATCATAATAGTGTACTTTTTATACCAAAGTACACTGAAAAGAAGCGCCATGGCTTTAAGCCAAAACGCAAACTAGAGAGGGATCTTTCCAGAGAAAATATTAGCCAAGTGAGGTAGATGGTTCAAAGTACAGACTGGGACGTCTTTAGAGGTAACTGTGACAATATAAATGATCTTACTGAGGTTATATCAGGCTATATTAGTTTTGTTATTTAAACAACGGGACTTCCTGCAGATAATCAGATTAAACAGAGCCTGAAAAACAGAATGCCATTAATGAAGGGAACAATGCCTTAAAGAATAAGATCCAAAGAACAATTAACAAGTATGTGGATAACATTCGAAGTAATCTTTTTGGACAAATTATTGGAAATTCTCATTCGTTTTGGAATATTATTAAATCTATACAAGACCCCAATAAAAGTGGTAAAAGTATAGACACAGAGTTTGGTGAGGCATTAACTAATCATTTTGGACATTTTAATCAAGCATGCAGCAAAGACATTGCATTTAGCCTACCCCAATTTAAAGGTGATTGTTTTAAATTTGGTGTACAAATCGTAAGGAACCAATTTAATAGAGTAAAGAGAGGTGTAGCCTGAGATAACATTCCTTGGTGGGTTTTTAAATACTTTTCAAACAAATTGGCACTGGTCAGTGTACTGTATACATCTATCTTTCAAGAAAGCATTCAAACTAGTCAAATACCAGTTGAACTGATCAACTAAGTAATTACGGCTCTGTAAACGACATAGTTTCTACATGTGATCGCAAGAATTTACTGCTTAATCCCAAAAAGTCAAAGGAAATGTGTTTTGTAAACAAAAATATAAAAAATGATGGACTCATTTCATTGAAATCTCAACCTGTTGTTGTTGATGGTTCTGAAGTGGCTAGAACTCCCAAAACTGAATATTTGGGAGTGTACATTGATGAAGGTTTAACATTTCCTTGCCATGATTCAAAGGTATTTAGCAGAGTGTATTTACATAGTATCAAGTTTGGTGTATGTTGTATCTTTCTTCAATCAGAATGCTCAGGAAAAAGTTTTCAGCAGTATTATCTTACCCCATGTGATTTATTCAGTACCTGTTTGGTACCATTTTAAATTACAAAAAGACAAAAAAGGCTAATGTGAAATGTCTTATATATACCGTACATCAGTGATTTTTAATTTAAATTACACTCTGCTTGTACAAAAGGTAAATGATGCTGCAAGAAATGAGTTTAAAAGAATGGCTTGTAAGATCAATAATGACCAAAATCGTCCACTGTATACTGCACTCAGAAGTCTCCTGCAAAAAACGAACAGAAATTTAAGGAATCCACACATCTTGCCAACCTACAGAACACAAGTTTTTAGAAACTCTTTTATTTATCGTACTGTTTTATTCATTCAGTCTGAGCACATAGATTCTTTGTTGTAGTTTTGATGTAGTTTGTTGTATTGTTTTATGTATTAACCTTTGTATGTGTAGATACATTGTTACTGTACATATTATCCTATCATCTTAATCTTCTTAACTTTTATACTAACTATTCTTCCTGTGAATGTATTTTATTACTCCTATTTATAAATGTTTGAATTTATACTGGAATTAATAACTGAAGTGAAATGAAATCTGATGGTTGATCGACCTATTTGTTAAAGGTGAGAAAGGATGCTCAGTAAAATTTAGCAAGAAATATTGATAAGTTAAATTTAATGTTCTTTCCTGATTACAGCCTGCAAGACTGCATAAAACAGTTGCCCCTTTCTTTTTTATATTCAGAACCGACGACCCCAGGTGGAAGGGCATTATTTTCTGGCTTCAGATATCTTGCCAACTCAGGCCCACACAGGGCACCCCCTGGTTTCACTAACATGAACATCGGTGTCACGGCCAGTACACACTCAAACTCTGCTTCTATCCGTGGTTCCAATTTGTGGAAGCTTTCTGTCTTTGGCAGTAGGAACAGTGATGGGTCAGGTCCAAGACGCAATGAAGTACCAAACGTTTTAGATGACAGAGCAAGTTCTCAACCACTCATCCCAGGAACAGACTTGGTGTTGAATGCAAATAGCAAGTAAGAAAAAAGAATTTGTCGCAGCCTGGTATACAAGAAGACTGTTGCTCAATTTGAGCTATCACCTTGCTATCTAATATGAAAGTCAAGTAAAAATCATGAAAGGGCTCATTATTAGCTCAACCCACAAAGTGTGGGTAGAGTTTATGTGATACTGTGGGGTGAAAATGTCTGTCTCTCTCTCTTTAAAAGGTTACATTACCTACAAATTGTGTCAGATTTTACTAAAGTTTTTAGTGCAGGGCCCCCACAAGGATGGCAGCATAATTTGCTTTTCTACAAAGTACTGGATATATATAAATCTGGGGAATTTTGATAATTGCCTGATATTGACATTACTTTTACAGCTCTGAGTCTTTAGGTAAAGTGTTTATAGTGTATGGTGTTTGTGTCTGGAGTGAGCCTTGTCTGGAGGGAGTATGTTTATTTATCGAAGTGGAAGCTTAAATTTCATGGTAGCCCACAGAGCAGATAAAGTTTCAAACAGAGTATGTTTGGTTTCTGTGAAAAGAGAAACCTATTCATTCATGATGGTGTGTGTGTGTGTTTGTGACACTTCTTGTTTGCACAATGTCTCAAGAAGGGAAACTGTCAGTTCTCAAACTTGGTAGGTAGGTTCCCAATATTGAGAAGAACCCTACTGTTTTTGGTGAAGGTCAGTGGTCATCTGGGGTCACCGGGGTCAAACGCTGAAGACCTTGTTTACACGATATCTCAAGATAGGAAACTTTGGATAGATTTCACACTTAATATGTGGATGCCTTATGGTAAGAAAAAGAATCCTATTGTTTTTGGTGGAAGTCAAACGTCATCTGGGGTCAGTGGGGTCAAACTCTGAAAACCTTGTTAACATATCTCAAGGTAGGAAGCTTGGATAGATTTTATACATAGCATGTGGATGCCTTATGGTGAGAGGAAGTACCCTATTGTTTTTGATGGAGGTCAAAGGTTGTCTGGGGTCACTGGGGGTCAAACTCTGAACACCTTGTTTACAAGATATCTCAAGTTAGGAAGCCTGGATACTTTACATGATGTACGCATTTAATCTATCAGAGAATCCCTGAGTTTTTAGATGTCAGAGGTCAGCTGAAATCACCAGAGGTCAAAAAGCAAAAGTTCTCAAGAATTCCCAAGGTCAAATATTAACACAAAACTGTAACTTTCCAGCACATTATTGAGATCACATTCAACCAATGACTGAAAGAAACATGACACCTTGGCATTTTTTGGGATTACACATTTAAGTACTATTCATGGAAACCAAAATGCAATTTTTGCATTCTGGTTTCAGGAAAGTTACCGGACTGGAAAGTATTAGGTAACAATCAAGTTACTTGTTGTAAGATCTTCAACAGTCTGCTGGTTTTTAAGTACCGTGTAAGAATTGATGTTTAACTCTGACAGGACATTGTTATGTTTGCAGTAAACTCTGTAGGCTATGTGAGGTACAGTATTAACAAGAGGTGTTCTTCAATGTGAGTAAGGAATACTGAATAAATCCAGACACTACTTTACCAATTTTCATGTCAAGTGTGAAATGTAGCTGCCACTGTATGGGAAAGTTTATATTTCAGTTGGCATGGACATAAGGATGGAAGTAGTCAGCCTCTGAAGAATTCTAGAGTGAAGTAACACACTTTGTGACATAATGGGAGAGAGGTGGGGAGTGTATGAAGGTTAGCCTGGTACACTATTAGTTTAATCGTCCCTCTACACTTTATAATGTACATAATGAAAATGGAAGGCTACAACTAGGTTTGAATCTGTCTGAAGGTTTTCAAGTTGCATTAGCCTATTCCATGATAGGATACATATAACAGGGGTTACCTGAATGGTGCAGTGAATGTACTTAAGTTAAGCCAAAGGGTTGAGCCACAGTAGCATTGTCACTCTAGTTGATGGAATTGACAGGCTGTTTATGCAACATTACTATAGACATGGTTAAGAGCAGGTAGCATCAAGAAGTGGCATTGCCAGGTGAGGTTTACATTTTTGCATGAGGTAAAATACTGGAAGGGATTACTTAGTTGCAATTTTAATATATTATAAAATTTTTGTATGTTGTAGTATCAATTGGTCAGTATTAACCATGAAAGGACCTGTACCATTGAAATCACCTCCAGTTATGTTCACTTGTATAACCTAATATTCACTTGGTCTTTATTAGGTTATACAAAATCGGATGTTTTGGAGGCAGTTCAGATGCAGACATGAGACGTATGCTTAAACTGCATGAGGTCAGGGTCAGATCGTGACTTCTGAATGCATGGGTAAATGTAGTAAGACAGGGTCATACTGCATGTAAAAATGTAGGAGGGCAAACATATAGCCAAATCACTGTCAGTCCATAATGATTAATATATGTGATTCAGGTTTTGGTATAGGAGTGTGTTCAGGTAGGGCTGAATGTTAACCAAAACTAAGAATCAATGAGATTAGGTTGCTATTTACATATCAGCCAGGGTAGGTGGCACAAATTTGTCATGTACAATACCATAGAAACAGCACATTCTGTGTAAGGAAATAGGTGAAAGTTTTATGTTATGTACCTGTATGATTCTCATTTGTGGAGGTGCATTATAAGTACAAAGAATTGCTTTGCATTGCACCTTTTCCTTATACCCCTATCCTACTTATGTGGTTCAGAATGCGGTTTGGCATGGTTTGATAATCCCAGAGAACCTCTCAGACACCACCAGGTGATTTACGTGTTTCCACCAGCTTTGTCAGGTTCGGTGAGTATATCCATGGGCATTGCCAAAAAAATTGAACTTTGTTTAATTTTTCTGTCAAAATGAAGCAAAAACACTCTAAACCATAAGGAAACCACACAAACCATGAAGGAACTGAACTAACAGCAAGTATACTGTGAAACTTCTGCGACCTGTGGTCATGTAAAAAATTGACGGAAAACCATACACTCCAGAATCATGTGCAACCACTACCGCATAAGTGGGAAAGGGGTATAAGAATATCAGCTGAATGAGCCGTGCAAAATGTGTTGGAAAGTACAGTAGTACTGTGCAGAATGGAGACCAACCGGTTTAACTTTTAATGGCATGTGGGGCCTTAAAATAATTGCAATACAGTCTCATTTTCAAATTTTTAGTAATGTTTGCAACCAGGCTGGTCCCATCATAAAACCCTGGGTTTATTCAGTTCATAGTTCATTGATTAAAGCATATCAAAATACTTGTTCTGTATTTCTTTTGTTTTTGTCATCTCATGTAGTTTAAACCTTAATGGAATAGGTACTGGTAGTGACTATCCCTATTTGTGCCTGGAATTTGGCAAGGGAGAACAACCACGGCCAAATTTCCAACTTCCTCTCTCGGGTGGAGCAGGAGTTTCGTGTTCTGAACTTGAAGGTAAGGGTAGCAATGTTTTGAAAGACAAAAGTTCACTGTTTTTTCTGTCATAAGCAAATGATGTTGCACAATCAAGTCTCAGAAGCTTGAAAGGGAATACGGTGTGGCCCCAACCTAGTATTGAAACAACAGTTTACTTATACAAGTATCCTTTTATTTCCCTTAAAAGTCTTTTTTTCCTTACCAGTAGCTATTGTGGCGTTTCTAAACATCGATATTACATATTAAAAGTAAAAAGAGTTATTCTTCATGAATATTCAAAAAAGAAAACATTGTTACATGATTGGCAAAAGCTATGTATGAACTGGGGTGCCGGGGTATTTTAAGTCAACGTGAATGTATTTGTCCTCACATCTGTAGCTGCACCATACTGACTAACCCTGTAACCATCCTGCAAATCCGTGGATGCTGCTCTAGCTCTCAAACACCGTGACCAGTGATCGCCCAGATTTCTCAGACCAGTCACACAAAGGGTTGTGTGTATGCTTCAATAAAGAATCACTTGCTTACATGTACAATAGAGGAGATAGCAAACAGGAAATGGGCAAGGAATATTTACTCCTTGGTAGCTTATTGCAAGAAGCTGCCAGCAAGCATCCTAACCAGTAAAATGCCTCTTGACTTGAGGAATCCAAACCTCACCAGTGCATTTTATGTGTGTGCATGTAGGTGTGTGTGTGTATTCGGGTAGTGCTGTTCATGTACCAATTAGTTCCTTTCAACCACATATACATGCACAATTAGAAACTGTCCCACTTCTGAAATATTTCAGCCTGATTTCCATTTTATTTTTGCTTAGGTGAACCCAAGCCTACAGTGTATGTGACAAGTTTTTCAGCTGGTATCGGTCTGTCTTCAGACAACCCAGATGCTACCACACCTACAACTGTCAGGGCTACAGTAGACACAAGTGGTCATGACAGTCCTATTAGTGGGATGAATCTGTGGCGATTGGGGGTCGTTGGTAGCAGCACTACAGATGGCTCAGGAGAAACTGTGGACATTGTGGACCAAATTCTTCCACCAGAAGATTCTGACCAAACTAAAGTGCCAAATGAGCCTCTTTCCTTTGAAGTAACTGATGAGTAAGCATTTTTGTAATACTAATAATAATAGTGATAGTAATTCAAGAAATTGAGAGTTCTATTTTTTGCTAAGTGGTCACAAAGAAGGGAGAAAGCTGTGAGGGCTTAAAGATTACAAGGTCATATTGGGTGGTGCTACTTTGGTGTTTTCTTTCAAATTTGGAATCTTTTGAATTTAAAAGGTCGTTTCAGGTGAGAAAACCATGTATGGATTAGCCTTAAATGAACAAAAAACCCACAGTACTGTGTGCCGGATGGCAATCTAACCTCTGTTCTAAATCTTAAATATCATTGCTTCATGTGCCCCTGCTTGTATCCACTCGGCCATGGCAGGGATTGTCCATATGACAAAATAGCATCTTTTTAGAGGTTTGCTAAGATTTTGCAAAATTTAATTCGTAACCTTATTCTGACAAGTATTTCAGTTTTAATAAGCCCTATCATTCATGAAAAAGGATGTGCAGGGAATTGTGGGTAAATCAATGTGACTGGTCAATTTTTTTTGAAATGATTTGAAGTTGTAGAAAGATTCAGTAAATAATAATAATCTTAATCATGTGACATTTTTATCAATTAATAACAAAGCCAGCTATTGTCAATCTAACATGATTTCTGGTATTTGCATGATGTCATGTCATTTAAAATTTTGCTTGTTATCACCCACATAGATAGTCCCAGTTCTTTGCAATGATGACAATTTTTTCATGCTTATCTCATACGTCTAGCCTGGACTTGAATTCTGTTGGACCAGGAACAGAATATCCATATATATGTGTAAAGTTCAGCAAGCATCCTCTAGCTGACCCTCCATTTGAACTCGAGATGCAAGGAAGAGATCACATCTTAACTTGTACTGTTAATCCCCGGGAACCTGTTGTAGGTAAAAACAGGAACATCTTTTATACTTGTGGCAGAATAAGCAGTCTGTAATGGTGTAAGAAAAAGCAAGAAATACGTGATCTAGCTTTTTTTTTTTTAAATGGGATTATTAGAAATCAAAAGTTAAAACTGGACCACTATGAGCTGCTGAGCAGAATGTTTCCTTTTAAACCAGAATATTTGGCATTCCTGTAAGAGATTTTTTGGATTCTAGTAGGATTTTGCAGTGACAATGTTTCTGCCTGTCTGACAATTCATTTAAAAAGCAGGTTTCCTTGGTACTATTTTATGCCTGGATTTTAATCTTGTTTGGTGGGAAATTTATTTGTGTGTATAAACTTTCTTTTATTAACAAGGGTAACCAATTCAGTGCCATGGGACTGTTCTTTCATGGGGATGCTGGGTCAAAGGAGAGGAAGGTATAAGGTATGATCGTGTAATAAACATAGTAGATGGATATAATATCAATCTACTGAGCAGTATTCTCCACAGGTCAAAATTTTGTCTGGGCACTTGTCTCGGATCTGGCAGATGACACCGATTGCTGTCCTAGGGGAGGGTGTGCCCTCCCCTGTTTGAAAAATTTTTGCTCAGTTGGCTAGATACAAAGTGGTGCTAGGTAGGGTGCTAAATTTGAATGAACTCTTCAAACTTTACCAAAAACAGTGAAAGCAATGTTTTTTGTTAAGGCAGCCAAGGTTTTTGTGCGGGCAGCAACATTAAGACCAGGCACTGATGCACACTCTTAACATTTTGTCCGGGAAGCCTGCACAGACAAAACGGCTAGTAGAGAACACTGCCGAGGTAAGATAAAGTGAAGCAGTCAGACAAAAGGGTTCAGGAACAAAAAGTACACCAAAGTAACAGGTAAAACATAATGAATGCCACAAAAATACTTAATTCAGAGATGTAGTAATGCAATATTATGAAAGAAAGTAAGAAATAACAAATAAAATAGAAACAGTTAAAATCAAAAGTATGCAGGAACATTGTTATAAAAGTAAAATGGTGTAAACAAATACAGTATGTTTGTGCAAAAACAGTTTTTAAAGGTCTGCAGACATGTAAATGTGATGCTTGCCCATTTGGTGTGCATAGCATTAAAATGATAAAAATAGCCGCAATTCTCATTAAAATCCATCAAATATTGACCATTTTACAAGAAAATTACTTTTTTTCACGTACATCATGAATAGACAGGAACTATTTATGTAAATTTATGACATACAGAGGGGGACCTGCCAACTGGGTGTAATGTTATCCTTTGTTAGTTTAGCCTTCATTCCAAGGACAGCTGTAATTTTGGGATGCCCTGAGGGGTTAATTTTGGAAATTCTTTGAAAATATCCACATTAAACACCAAACACCAAACTAGAAACTAGCCATAAAATAATTTGTAAAGGAATAACAAAAGAAATACAGACACTGTGCAACACTCCACATCATATTTTTGCATAGCTAATGAACAATTCCCACAAACGGTCAAACTTTGAAGACAAATATCTTGAGAACTGTAAAAGATATTCAAATAATTCCAACGGATTTTTGATTCCTTGCCGAAGGCAGGCAAGGAATCTATGTGATGGTGATGTCTTGTGCGTGTGTGTGTGTGTGTGTGCGCGTGTGAGTTTGTTTGGCATTCAGACCGAGGACCTAAACAATGGATTTTCAGGTCCTCTGAAAGAAATTCAATAGATTTCTCAAGTCCTTGAAAGTTTCAACAATAGACAGTCTTAAGGTTGTTAAAGTTAGGGTTAAGGAAGCAAACACAAAGGAGATAACAGTGAGGTCCTCGGTTTGTATGTAAAACCTACTTGTGTGTGTGTGTGTGTGTGCATGTGTGTTTGTGACACTTAGCTTGTAATCGCGATATCTCAAGATAGGAATGACCAACACTTTTCATATGTAGTATGTAGATTTGTCTTGTCGAGAGGAAGAACACTATTGTTTTTGGCAGGGGTCGAAGGTCATTTGAAGTAACCAGAAGTCGAAGTCCGAAAACCTTGTAATGGCAATATTTCAAGATAGGAATGACCAACACTTTTCATATTTGGTATGTAGATTTGTCATGTTGAGAGGAAGAACCCGATTGTTTTTAACAGAGGTCAAAGGTCATTCGAGATCACCAGAGGTCAAAGTCCAAAAACCTCGTAATTGCGATATCTCGAGATGGAAATGACCAACACTTTTCATATTTGGTACGTAGATTTTTCATGTTGAGAGGAAGAAGCTCATCGTTTGTGATGGAGGTCAAAGGTCATTCGAGGTCATCAGAGGTCAAAAGCCTAAAACCTTGTAAACACGATGTCTCACGATAGTGATGATGCCGACACTTTTCATATTTGGTATGTAGATTTGTCATCTTGATAGAACGAACCCTATTTTATTTGGTGGAGGTCAAAGGTATTTGAGGTCACCATAGGTCAAAAGCTGAAAACCTTGTAAACACGATATCTCAAGGTAGTAATGACCGACACTTTTCATATTTAGTATGTAGATTTGTCATCTTGAGAGGAAGAACCCTATTGTTTTTGGTGCAGGTCAAAGGTTATTTGAGGTCACAGGAGGTCAAAATGCAAAAAGTTTGTAAATGTAAACGGTGTATCTTGGCATGGGGTTGAGTTGGCATGAGGCAAGTTGACGAGTTGGCATGGGGGTGAGTTGGCATGGAGGCGAGTTGGCGTGGGGGCAAGTTGGCATGGGCCGAGTTGGCATGGAGGTGAGTTGGCATGGGGCAAGTTGGTATAAGGGGAGTTGTCATAGGGGCAAGTTGGCATGGGGGTGAGTTATCATGGGGTCAAGTTATCATGGGGTCAAGTTGGCGTAGGGGTGAGTTGGCATGGTGCTGAGTTGTCATAGGGGCGAGTTGGTATGGGGGCGAGTTGGCATGGGGGTGAGTTGGCATGGTGGCAAGTTGGCATGGGGGCAAGTTGACATGGGGGCAAGTTGGCATAGGGCGAGTTGGCATGGGAGCGAGTTGTCATAGGAGCCGAGTTGGCATGTAGGCTCACCTGTTCCAGGGATTTCACAGTATCAAGAAAACAAGATTTCAGTACAAAGGAATAAAAGAATTTCTCAAAACAAAAAGTAGTTCACATGTTGAGTGAATGTTATTGTGTCTGTTTGGCTGTAATCAATTTCCAAACCACAGTACACAAAACATATTTTACAAAGGCAAGGAATCACTAAGCCTTTTGGCTTTCTGGTTGTTCAGGGGATCTTAATCTAGCTTTGCTGAGTAGAACAACTGAATTTAGTACATGAGTACAGACCTTTAAAATATAACATAAAATAGAAGCAATGAAAAAAGACTAAAATGAGTGAACATGTCAAGCCAGCTGGGGCAAGATTGTGTTACTATTCTTTAATCTGTATTTAAAGATGGAAAGGGATTTACAGGACTGTAGGTCTTGCTGTAAGTTATTTCATAATTCGGTTCCTTTAAAAATTTGTGTCAGTGAAGAGGTAGGGCAAATTTCACTTGAGGTCACTTGTCAAGTTGTCAGTTCACCAAGATTCAAAGTTCCTTTTTTCAAGTTGTGAAATTATCTTGATAGGGTATAAGTAGTAACATTTTTGATTGCACCAAAGCGGTGACCTTGGTATAGCTGGAAAAAGCAAACAGGTTCAAGATTATGTACAAGGATGAAAAATTAGCCTGCTTCCACAGAAATGTAGTTGTCATCTTTCATCAACTACAGTGGCACGACAAGAAGATTTAGAAGTAGTTTTCAATTCCAAAATTATCTGGATAGTGTATGCCCTGATAGTGAAAGGAAATGGTGACCATTAAGGTATAAGTGGAAAAGCCAAATAGCTGTGAAAGTTTGGTAGGTAAGGGTAAGGAATTATGGAATCACCGCCAGTGTAGTTGCTTTTTGTTGCTCAACTACAGTGGACTATTTGTCTGAAAGTAGTTGAAAGTTGTGAAAGTATCTTGATAGTGCATTCATTTACAATTTTGTAGTTTTTGTTATTGCTTTTGATAATCAACAGTGGACTACTAAAATATTTGGAAGTAGTTGTGAGTTGTGAAAGTATCTTAGTAGACTATGCATCAACAGTGTGTTGTAGTTTTGTTGTTGCTTTTTTCAACTGCAGTGGAACCATTGGAAAATTTGGAAGTAGTTGTAAATTGTGAAACTAACGTAATGGTGAATGCCTTAGCAGTGTTGTATAAATTGAAGCAGTGAACTTTTATTGCTCTTGATCAACTTTAGTGGAACCACCACAACCACCTGAAGACTTGGAAGTAGTTGTAACAGCTGTCAAGCCGGAGCAAGGAGTCACGGTGACGTCAGATTCTCCCGACAATGATATCACATTCCAGGTGGATATCGCAGTAAACCCAGAAGAGACAGATGACATAGATGGTGAAGATCTCTGGGAACTAGACGTTTGGATTTCAAAAAAGAAGAACGGTAAAGGAAAGAAGCTTGGTTTGAGTACACAGGTTTTGGATGATGACCAGCAGGACCAGCCTCTGGCCAGTGAAGGACCCTTGACCTTCGAGGTAAAGTCAAATCAGTGGTGTAAGCAGTTGGGGTGGGGGTAGAAGCAGCCCAGTCAATTGTCACCTCCTTTCCCTCATTCCCTTCTTGGGGCTCCCAATGATCCTATATTTTGAAAATAACCCATATATTTTCCTGTAAAAAGGGGACACCTTTATTTCCTATATATTCCAGTATTTTGAAAATAAGCATATTTTTTCCTATAAAAATAATTCAAGCCTTGAAGGCATTTGTTTTATGAAGCTAAGCAACCACAAATGTGGGAGCAGCCTATGTGGCTTATGAATTACAACTTCATATTGGGTGGCTAACCAACTCAACAATTTAGATCAACTTTGGTCTCTTTTGAATTTGAGAGGCCAGTTCAGATGGGAAAAGCGTAGATTGTTCTTGGGTGAAAAACCCACCTTTCTTTGACCCTGTGAGGGATCGAACCCCGAACCTCCGGTTGCCAAGCTTCATCGCTTCAAATGCCACCGCCTTTATCCATTTGGCCACAGCACAGATCCTTGGCGTGCATGATAAGGCTATGGAAAGACGTGGAAAATATGCTTAAAAGGGCTTATTGAGTTGTACATACAGAAAGAATGAAATGCGCTCCTAAACTCCAAGTTTTTTGCACAAGCAAGGAAAATGCTCCGTTATTAAAAGACTAATCTTTGTTTTGGATGTTGCTGATATGGGGATATGAGCAAGAGTTTTGTGGGAAAATTAGACTGTTGCCTGGCTATATATTTTTGAAGGAAACCTGGTGCTAAATCTTAGGGATCATTGGGTAAAATTGTCTGTGGCCTGCTTAATGTAAGGCTTGCATCTAGGAAATGAATGGATACTTCACAAAATTGCTTAGATCTTGTCTCTTTTTGATTCCTTGCCGAAGGCAAGGAATCTATGCGATGGTGATGTCATGTGTGTGTGTATGTGTGCACTCACAAACATGTCCTTAGCGGGTACCGAGGCAGTTGGCTCGAGCTCCGCTCTCGCAGGTCTTTCCTAGCTCACACGCGGCTCGAAACTGGAGTAGCTACCCGAAAATTCGGACACTGCAATGAGAGGTCACGCGCGACTGCACGTGCCTGCCTTGCAGCGCAGCCCGCCCTCAAGCACATAAGCAAACCTCGCCTACTTCACAGGCAGCTTCGCTGCTTTGCAGTTCCCTTGTATACCCTACCGGGTCCTTTCCTAGTACCCCATAAGGCATGGAATGTGCGTATGTGCGTGTGTATGTGTGTGCGTATGTGATGCCAAGCTTGTAAACAAACACGATATCTCAAGATAGCAATAACCGACACTTTTGATATTTGGTATATAGATTTGTCATGTTGAGAGGAAGAACCCTATCGTTTTTGGTGGAGGTCAAAGGTCATCTGAGGT
>WURT03067937.1:0-13578 GCA_009936505.3 Holothuria glaberrima
ATGGAGCGCCTAAGGGCCTTGTATTCGGAGCGTAGTCTAACGGAGCGTAGTATACTAGGCACTGATTGAGGGCTAAGCTAAACACTTCCATAACAAAATAAATTTCAGAAAGGAGAGGAAATACTGGAGAAAGTGGGTACAATTCCCGTACCACCTACCCTGCTCATCCCCCGTTATCTCGCAAAGAATAATAGGGGCCTATGCAAGAATCTAATAACGTCAGACAAACACTTTAGTTCAGGTTGCCCAAATCAATTATTCCTTGAGTTCGTGAAACGGGTACTTACACAATTATCCTGGGCTTAATTTGCCTCAGTCCACTCAACAGAACTACACAGCAGCAATACAGTGTAACCTACAATCCTTGGTGTAACGTTACTCGGACTGTTTGTTCATTGGTTCGACTACGAGTACTGTTGCAACTGCAACGATTGTACGTGCACAATGCGTGCGTACAGCTAGCCGAGTTGGCATTTACAATTAAGAGTATGAAACGCCAAAAGGGCAATTGATTTGGTGATGGCTTCTTTTTTCATGAAGATCACTTTTACAGTGATGACGAACACTTTTTTCATGATGAAGAGATTTTTTACAGTGATGATGAACACTTTTTTCATGATGAAGAGAAATTTTACAGTGACAACGATCACTTTTTGAATGATGTCGATTGTCGACCCAAAAAGACATGATGAAAGCCTAAAGTAACATGTTGGCGGCGCGATTCCATTTAATAATGATGCAAAAGTGTACGACGAACACGATGGCAATCTTTTACATGATGGCCTAAAGTAATTTGATGACGTCGCTATTGCATTTAAAGGGAGAAGGCAGTCGCCCCAAGTTTATTTTTAAAAATTTGCTAAATCTTACAGATCTCCTCTTTTTCTCTCACAATTTTTTTATAATGTCTCCTGATAAAATCATTGAATATTGAAGGTAAACCAAGCAGTTATTCTGCATCATAAATTTAAGAAATAAGTGACAAAAATATTGTCACATGATTGATATGAGCCATTCCTGAACTAGTGTACCAGGGTACACTAACTCAAATTGTGGGGACTGCATTTTCTCTTTAATAACGATGCAAAAGTACACAACGAACACTTTTCATTCGATGATAATTTTTTACATGATGACGCCTTTTAACGTGATCGAAAATATGGTGGCGCCCTTCATACTTATAACACACGGATCGCTACTTACCCGCGAACTTTGAGCCAATGACCAACTCGGCCCCATGCCAACTTCGCCCAAGCCAGCTCGTCCTCATGTCAACTCGCCCCCATGCTAATTCGCCCCTTTACCCACTCGACGCTAAGACAACTCGGCCCAAGTCAAGTCGCCCCCGCCAAGTTAGCCCCAAGCCAAATTGGCCCCTATGTGGAAAATCAAGACAGGAGTATTTGTGTTCCTTCACGGGCTTGTTTTTCGTTAGAGTACTAAAAGACATACACTCATCATCCACGCATATTTTTGGGGTAGAGGTAACCAAAATCCTCAAGTGGTAACCGGAAATGAAATGTTGGGGACCTAATAAAAAATACTAAAATGCTAAAAATTCACGGGTCCTTATTATGATTACAAGGCCTTATTTAGAACATTGCAAATCGCATGCGCATACAAATATTTTTGAAAGGTATGGGCGGCGATCGGGGCAAAAAACCACCAATTCAAAAATGTTTTTTTATTATCAAATAAATCAAATTGATTTGAATTTTCATCTTTTTAAGAGAAAATTTTGAAACGGGATTAGCTTCCCAGTCTGGTTACGGTGACATTACATTGTTTTTAGTTAAGTTGCCGACACACACATGGGAGGAAACCATTGTTGTGGGTTTTATGACCACAGTCACAGTCAGTGTTCTCGAAGAGAAGTTTTAGGGGCTGCCCCCAGTGAAAATTACCGGCCGCCTCCCCCCCGAAAATAGCTATCATACTGGACGCAAAAAAAGTTACATACATTCTTTCCTTTTTGGCAGGGGATAATCATATATATTTGTGTGGGAATCAATGTGATTCGCGATCTCGTACGCGCTTCGCGCGTGGCCACCCCTCTCTTGACAATCTGTGGAGAACACTGACAGCGTCACGTGACAGTAAAAGCAGGTGAGAAAAACAATAGCTCTGTAGTTTTATGTCAAAATCGAGTGATCCTTCTCATTGAATGTGACACTGAAAAGGCTTCACTCCATATGAGCACAGAAGTAACTTTCATGATACGAAGTACGTGCACTGAAATCTGTTTTATTGCACGTACAGACTTAACTGTGCATTCACACGTCATGCGACAATGCCATATGTGTCACTCAGAAACAGATCTAGCTTTAGCACCAATGAATCAAGCATTGTATCATCTCGAACTTCGTTTTATAGGAATCGTTTATAACTTTTCTTCGCTGTTCTACGAAAAACTTGCATCCTGCAGTCCGATTACACGGCCAGCCTAGTAATCGCTGTGTAGACCTGACCTACACTCGGTGTAATACTGGCCGATGATCATGTTGAAGCTTGTGATGTTACGGTTGTCGTATTTATTACGCACAGTACATGGTTGTTTACTTTTGTGCACTGCTGAAAACGCGCTCTGCCAGTGCTTCCATTTTTGTGGAACAAACTTATTTTCGGGGACGTACACAACTTTTGACATTCGCAAGGTTATTTTGGCCATAGTCTATATAGGCGGCCCTCTATAGACTATGTTTTGGCATACATAATTTTTTTTTGGCATTCACTCACACACAAGTTATTTTGGAATGCACAAACTTATTTTAGCACAAACATAACTTATTTTGAAATGAACAAACTTATGGTGGGGGGTAGAATTGTTACCCCAGCTTGTCCGAGCCTTACTGTGGGGGAAAAACAGGAAAATATCTTCAGATAAGAAATAGTTGTGAACACACACGGATAAGGGTGTAATGCAATGTGAGCCCAGCAGCGAGGCCTATCTTTCTCCTACTTTCTATCCGTTCTGGATGGGTGGTTCCATTTGCAAGGCAAGTGGTTAAAATAATGCGAACCCTACTAAAACTTTCAACTAAAAGCAATATGCAGGTCTCTTCCTTGTTTCTGTGAAACTTCCAAAGAAGCTGTTTCTTTCTTCGTTTTAAAATTTGACTTCCTTATAATGTGTTTAGGAAAAACTAGTATTTTGGTGAATAAAAACTGTACGCTCAGTTAGTAATTTAAATTTATTCTTTTTTATTTTGGTCAATTTAGAAAATGAATTTTTACGTTAACGGATAATACAATTTAAGAAGCTACTTATTCTATTTTTGCATTCTAGGTTTATTTTCGTTACGCTGTATTGGATAAAGCATGCGTCTATTAACTTTTCTTCAAACATTTCGATATTAAAGTGTACGGTTATATTAAAATGAAAGTTATGACATTAAGGGCAGAAGTATATTGAATTTGCTTTCTAATAAAACTTTTTTTTTCAAATTATGTTTTGTACGTACAGTTTTTAAATTTTCGTACAACTGCCATTTTAATTTTGTCTTATCTACTTAAATATTTTATTTTTTTAGCCAGTTAGCCATGTTTTCCTAAAAAAATACTTTTTAAAAATACAAAACATTATTCTAAGTAAATATGTTTAGGTCTAACCTACCAATTAACATATTATGTTACCAATGATTCAAATAAAATAAGTCTACCTAACATATTACTTTGAGTCGACAATCGTCCTCCCATAACTTCAGTTGGCCTCAAGTTGGTCTGGGGTCGACTTGGCTTGTGGCCGGCTTGGTCTGGTGCCGAATTGGTCTGAGGCCGAGATGGTTTTGGACCTTCTTGGCATGGAAGAGAGTTGGCATGAGGACAAGTTGGCATGGAGCTGAGTTGCCACGAGGCCGAGTTGTTCAGTGGCTTAAAGTTCGCGGGTAAGTAGCGATCCGCGTGTGTTATAGATATGAAAGGCCCTCAGATAGTGTGAAGCCTATTCAGTGTCACATTCAAAGAGAAGGATCACTGGATTTTGACATAAAACTACAAGGCCGTTGTTGATCTCACCTGTTTTTACTGTCACGTGGCGCTGTCACTGTTCTCCACAGATTTTCAAGAGAGGGGTGGCCACGCGCAAAGCGCAGACGTAATCACGAATCACATTGATTCCCACACAAATGATTATCCCTTGCCACAAAGGAAAGAATGTATGTAAATTTTGCGTCCAGTATGATAGCGGTATTTTTTAAGGAGGCAGGACGGTCGCTATTTCGGGGGGCGGCCGGTAATTTCCACTGGGGACAGCCCCTAAAACTTCTCGTTGAGAACACTGACTTTTGCATCGTTTTCTAAATGGAATCGCGCCTTTATCAAATTAGTTTATACCTTCATCATGTCATTTTGAGTCGACATCATTCAAAAAGTGATCGTCGTCACTGAAAAAGTTCCTTTCATCATGAAAAATAGTGTTCGTCATCACTGTAAAAGTGAACTTCATCATGAAAAAAGAAACCACCATAAAAAAATTGCCCTTTTGGCTTTCCATATAACAGTACGTATACTTATAGTATAATGCGCACACAGTATAGTATATATATGATCTTACGTACGACTGTACGATGCGTGCGTGTCGGTGTGTACTATACTAGTATAATCTGTATGCTACTCGTACTGCGCTTCGCTGGGTAGGGTAAGACCGTAAGCAAGATTCCTTTCCTCCGGTTTCGTCAGCCTAAAAACTTGACTGAAATATTCAGGTACAGAATTGTGGCTTTAGAATGTAAACATTTGTTGAGGAAGCATTACCGCTACTTTGAAAATAACCTATTCTGTTTTTCATTAAAATTTTCATCACTTTGGTTTCAGTACACACCATCGAAGGTCACTGTTGTCGACTGTAGTGTAATTGTAATACAACTTAGTGATATTATTATATACCTGTGCGATGTTGCTATGCAATGATGTAAATCGCAGTTAGCCTAATACACATTCTCAATAGAATTTGAAGTATAGGCCCAGGACTCTGCGTAGATCTAGGCTAGTACGAAGTGCAGCCTCCTGTCATGTTATGTTACCGCTACCAGACCTTCGCTTATACCCGGACATGGCATCATTTGAAAGACATACCTAGGAGTCAGGGGGATTTTTTAGAATTGTCTTGATTGTTGGGAACTAAAATGTGGTAGGTAATAAGCAATTGCAACCTTAATCCGAAGTGAATAGGCTTGACAAGATTGGAAAGCTTGCAAAGGTGCACAGAGGATTTAATAATGGCCAACAGAATTGCACGGCCAGCCTGCATTCCATGCACTACGATGCGAAGATTTTCAGTGTGAGCGCCGACTCTATCCCGGCGTAGCGGCGGCAAATGGTTACTTCCGCTGCCAGCGTACAGTGCAATGCAAACTAGCCTTATTCAATACGCATACGGCAGCCATACACTTTTGTACTGCAATGTGCTTCGACTTAATTCCCACAGAGTCCCACACAAAATATGATTATTTCCTGCAAAATAGGAAAGGATGTATGTAAATTTTGGTAGTAGTATGATGTAGAGCACATGTATACGTATAGTATACGTACATGTGGTATACAGTTAGTATACGGATATGTACAGGTCTGCATTCCATGCACTACGATACGAAGATCTTTGGCGTGAGTGCTGACGCCCTGGCGTAGCGGCGGCAAAACGGTTACTTCACGGTGCCGGCGTACAGTGCAGTGCAAACTAGCCTTATTCAATACGCATACGGCAGCCATACAGTTTTGTACTGCAATGTGCTTTGACTTAATTCCCACTGAGTCCCACACAAAATATGATTATTTCCTGCAAAATAGGAAAGGATGTATGTAAATTTTGGTAGTAGTATGATGTATTGTATATGTATACGTATTTTATACGTACATATGGTATACAGTTAGTACACGGATATGTACCAGTCTGCATTCCATGCACTACGATACTAAGATCTTTGGCGTGAGCATTGACTCCATCCCGGCATAGCGGCGGCAAAACAGTTACCTCGGTTGCCGACATACAGTGTGATGCAAACTTGCCTTATTCAATACGTATAGGGCAGCCATACAATTTTGTGCAGCAATGTGCTTCCACTTAATCCCCACTGAGTCCCACGAAAATTATGATTATTTCCTGCCAAATAGGAAAGGATATATGTAAATTTTGTTAGTAGTGTGATGTATAGTATATGTATACGTATAGTATACGTACATATAGTATACATTTTGTATACATATGTATATGTATATGTATGCTTATATGTATATGTATACGTAAGCGTCTATGTATATGTATACGTATGCATGTATACGTAAGTGTATATGTATACGTATGCGTATATGTATACGTATACGTAACGTTATATGTATATATTGTGCATTTGTTGACGTACACCTTTGGTTTTGTTGGCGTACGAACGCTGACACCTCAGCGTAACTGCGGCATCTGCTTTACAAGGAATGCACCCTGGGATATGTATATGTATACATATGTGTATATGTATATGTATGTATTCGTAAGTATATTTTATGTATAGGCCTATGTATTGTGTATTTGTTGGCATACACCTTTGGTTTTGTTGGCTTAAAAATGCTGACACCTCAGCGTAACTTCGGCGTAGGCTTTACATGGAATGCACCCTGGTTGCATGGCCCATACTACCTAAGCAGAGTGCCACCATCGGTTGGTGCGGAGTGTACCAAGAAAATTTTGGCAAAAACTACCTCCTAGATTGCAGAAATTCGCCTTTCTCAGGCATTGTGCTTACCTCTTTCGCTCTCCCTCCTTACAACTTTTAAACCGCCAAAGTTTAGTGTATGTGTTATGTACTCGGCTTAGACTTGTATGCACTGTACATGTATAAAACTGAAGTCTAGCGGTCAGCCTACATACAGTACGTACGGCCCTACAAAACGCCCAGCGGTAAGAATCAATACATGTACTGTTGTTCATGGTAACAGTACGTACACCCATAGTCTCGTACCTCACCATTGCAGTCACTTCGGTAAAGTGCATGAGAAACTATTTAAATGTAAACACGCACATGGTGTGATCTAAACTGCAAGAAGTCATTTTACCTTTCGCATATCATACCCGAGTTGTGTATAGCTGCATAGTGGCTACAGAGGCTGGGTAACTGCTTACGTACCTATGTACATGGAAAGTCTACGTTCATGCCTTCTACCTGGTTACAATATAAAGAACCAGTGTAGAGAGTACTGTATGTGTGTCTTGGGATCAATGTACAACTATGGATCCAGAATGTGCTCAGTTTAAACTTCTCTGTGTTATGATTTTAAGATTTTCGGGTGAGGTAGTTTTGTGTGGTTGAATTGGAAATGTGTTATCAAACTTGCCTGGCTGCTGCCAATAAGTTTGCGCAGTTGTCAGTTGTTAAATTTGCGCGGCTGGCAACTTCCAGATTCATATTTTTGTGTGGGGGATATATCCCCCGTGCAGGGCAAACTTTCCGATCTGGTGAATAGACACCTTGCCCCAAGTCTCAGGTAATGTTCTCTCCCAGCTAATATGATAATTAGGCTCTATGGTTCTCTCCTCCTCTTTCACCATTCCTTCACGTAATAGCACCCTCTCGGTCCTCTCCGACTGCACCGCTGCCTACACAACAATTTCTCTTGCTCCCCGCTTTCTACACTGAGTCTTTGCATAGGGCCTAAAAGGCCTTATACACAAATCGACCAACATTCAACCTGCCAGCCTAGCTTGCCAGCAACAAAATTCTCACACTCCCGGCTTTCTACACTGAATCATTGTAATGTCGTTTTACACTGTGCTAACCAAATCTACCAACACACAACGAGAGGGCTCGCTCGCCCAAGAGACATCTTTTGGTCTTGGTGACATCACATTTTGAGCCAGTGGTATTCTAATATTCACCAATTTCTGTAGCCAATGAAAAGTTTTTAATATGTAAACAACTCCACGCACAAGTTGAACTGCAACTTTCATAGCAAGATATTATTATATTATTCTCTGTCATTTTTTTCCTTTTTTTTTCCAGCAAATGTCTCCTTTGGAATTTCCATTCAAGTTTCTGGAATGAAAAGTCAAAACTGTGTTTTGATCAAAGCAAGTTCTAGTAGTAAATAGGGGGGCACATTGGTAGTGTCTTGGGGGCAAAATGGTCTATGTTTGGGGGCAAACTGATAGAAGGGCAAAATAACCAAAGCAAACAGCTAGTTGGGGGTACTTGGTAGTGGGATGAAATGACCAGGTACCATCAGTTCTTTTCTGCACTAAGTCACTCCTCAAATGAATGAAGTGAATATTAGCATAGTTGTGTGGAATACTTATTTTTTGCACCTTTTTAGTTGATATCTCCTCTTCAACTCAGCATTTTGGCTGTTATCGAAAAACCTAAAAATCATTAATTTGTCCTCATTAATTCATCATTAAACATGTTTCAGTTATATGGAAACTGAAAAAGTTATAAAGGATTAAAGTTAACAGGCTTTTTAGAAAAGATTGCATGTTATTTCCCAAATTTTTTGCACCCCAAATTTAAGTGATGGTGCACTATGGAAATGAAATTTCAGAGGCTGATCCTCCATCTATGCAAGCACAAACATGTTAGTGAATAGATTGCAAAACTGATAAGTCAGCATCATGAACTATGCTTCACCTTGTTTTCTCTGAAAGCGTCACCTGAAAACTTTTGTTCTGCAGCACTTGTAAATAGAAATGTCTTCATTTTATTTTGGGGGATGTACTGAAATGTTCAGCAAAATTCTTTCACTGACTGTTGAAGCCATATAATGTGTAAAAGGAACAGAATTAAAATTTACCATTATTGTGCAACATAGAGGGTATTCTGGAGAAAGAAGCAAAATACTGTATAATATACAGATTGCAGCATCATCCAGACAAATAACTTCCTCACTTTGGTGAATGCTTCCTTTAATTGCTGTACCAGGTTTTATCAATATTTCCCTCATCATTCTGGTGAGAATCTTAACTTTTTTTTTTTCTTTTTTTTTTCAGGTTGGAGTGGTATTCCATCAGTGGAATCCATTAGCTGAGATGGCTTCTTCCAACCAGACTTTTCCTGAAACACCTCCATCTGCCTCAACATGCACAGAGGCCAAGTCATCATCTAGTCCAAGAAAACAAAGAAGTCCATCCCCAGACCAGTGTTGTTCTATTTGCCTCGGGCAGTTTCGTGACAAGTCCTTCACCGATTCATGCTTTCATACATTCTGTTTCTCTTGTCTACAAGAATGGGCTAAAGTAAAACCAGTGTGCCCCCTTTGCAAGTCATCTTTTAATTCCATTATACACAATATCCGTTCCAATGAAGACTATGACCGTATCTACCTACCAGGCCCTAATGCCGCCACAGATGAAGAGACACGCCGATTCAGGTATGCCACGACTCTGACCCATGAAAGACGCTTCCTTTTGGAGGCCAGGAGAATGAGGCAGTTTGCCCGGGATGCCAGGAGAGAAGAAAGAAGAAGAAGAGAAGAAGCAGCCATTAGCAGACGTCAACTAATTTATTCTGCTGGACTTAGGGTCCTCCACATGGGATCAAATCGGTTTTCTCAGTTCCGAGACATTTCTCCACAATTTTTCAGTGCAAACCCAGCTGTTACACACAGACTGGTCCCTTGGCTGCGAAGAGAATTGTCAGTTCTTTTTAACAATCAGGAAGAAAATGTCACATTTATGACTCATTATATCTTGTCGCTTATCACAACTGTTGATATTCAGAGTGAAGAATTCCACATGAATCTCAGACCCTTCCTACATGATACTACAGATCACTTTGTACATGAATTTGCAAGCTTTGCAAGATCACCATATGATATGACCACATACGACCAAATGTCACAGTATGATTTCTCTGGAGATATCCCAGGAAGGCTTCCTCCTAGGAGACCCAACCAGGCCCTCTTGGCCTCATTGCAGCAGCAAGGAAGTGATTCCGATGAAAATTCAGTCATTTTGCTTTCAGATCATGAAAGTGAACCAATGATTATCTCAGATGACAATGCAAGTGAACATGAGGTAGAAATAATACCAAACCCTGTCCCTGAGACACGTGCAGAGCAACAAACCTCTGCAAGTGAACGTGCTGAAGTAGAAGAAGAGGAAGAAGAAGAAGAGGAGGAGGAAGAAGAAGAGAGTTCTGAAAGTGAAGATGAGCAGGAGAGTTCTGAAAGTGAGAGTAGTGAAGAGAGTAGTGAAGAGAGTGCAAAATCTCCTGGTGAACAGGTGTTTACTGTTAGTGATGATTCCCCTACTCACAACCCCGAACCTCCTTTACCCTTTGACCCAGATCGCCCTGGACCATCAGGCCTGCAGTCTGCAGCTGCAGCAGTGCCTGTGAAAGAGGAGCCACCTGATTTCCGTGATTCTGAGCATAGTGATATTGAATGTGTTGCCATCCTTGACGGGTCCAGAGAACGCACACCTGAAGTATTGTCATCTGAGAGTGAAACAGAAAGAATTGCCATAGAAGAAGCTGAGAGAAGGTGGTTGGAGGAAAGGGCCAAAAGGAAAAAAGAGAGAGAAAAGAGAAAGAAAGCAAACGCTGCTGCTCAGAGTAATAATAGTAATAGTACCAACTCACGAACTGCAACAAGTAGGCAAAGTTGGTCAAGATCCCCTGATAGATCCCACCGAAGGAGACGCAGATCCACATCTATCAGTCCAGATCGGATACACCGTCGCTTTCACAGGTCAAGATCTCGTGATCCCAGTGGGAGGAGAAGAAGGTCTCGATCTAGATCAAGGGAATTCTTTCATGTAAGGTCAAGATCCAGGAGTGAAACCCCCCAGCCTAAATCGTGGCGGGAAAGGTTTGGCTACATTAGCTTGTCACCAAGTCCAACAAGGGTACTTTCAAGCACAAGTCGTAAAAAGAATAGGAGCCGTTCGCGTGATAGGAGAGATAATTCAAGCAGTACAAAGGTTTCTTCTCACAGAAGGAGAAGTAAATCAAAGGAGAAAAGCCCTCATAGAAAGAGAAAAAGTGGATCAAAAAGTAGGAAAAGTCGGTCGCGCAGTAAAGAAAGACATTCACATGTTAAAAGTCACTCAAAACATAAAAAATCCAAAAAACACTCAAAAAAGAGATCTAGGTCTAGATCTAGATCAAGAAGAAGGTGATCAGGTTGAATGCTTCCAAAGCTCTCATGATTTTGAAAACTTTCATGTTTGCTCCTTCTTAAAGTGCCTACACCATGCTTCACTTTTATCAGTAGTAAAAGGTATGGAAATCCTGCTACATTTATCTGTTACTGATAACTTCCCAACTTGACTCCTTAAAGTTAAGAAATTTGAAAAGACACACATGTAGAGAAGACTGAAAGGAAGAACCTGTTACTGTCTGTTGATTGACGTAGATTAATCTGATAGTAATATAGTGGAAAATTATAGGTCGCCTCCAGCTCTTTGTCATGAGATCGTTGATAGTGAACCAAAAGTTTACAAAAGTCTCCATAAAGTCCATAAAACACTTCTTTAGTTCAAAGCATTAGCTCATTATATTTCGTTTAAGTTTACTTGTAAGTACTTTTCATACTGTATCATTACACAAATATTGCATTTCACAGATTAAGGATTTATCTCTCACAAATGTAACAACTCCTCAACAAAAATTTGTCATGTGAGGATAAGTATCCATACCACATGTACAGTAGTATGGCTATGTTTGTCATCACAAGTCAATGTGACTGAACTTTTCATTGCAAAATGCAAATTTATCAAACTTGAATTGTATCTTGAATGTGGTTCCTCCACAAAATTCTAAAGATAAATATAAATTGGAGGTTGCTGGAGGTGGTCAAGGTCTGTTGAGTTTCAGCTTCCTAATAATAGCAGATTATGAAATGTGGGTACTTGTTTTGGTGATAGTAGTGTCAGAGAGGTTATTCCAAGCCCTAATAGGTATTTGAAAGAAAGATTTGTCCTAAATATCAGTATTAGTAGATATAGTAACATTGTGTTTGAGTGTCCTCTTCTACCTATAACAAGATAGGGTTAACATAGGCATGGTAAACTATATCCAAGTTTCTGTGTTGTTGGAAATGTTTTTGTAGTGACAAGGCTTTACTTAAATTTACTGTAACATCCAAAAGTGTGAGTGTAAGCGTGCAAAGGTTAAAACACTGCCATCAACATTGTAGAAGACAGTATACATGTCCAGTGAAGTTCCCATGAATTCTCTAGGAATAAGAAATTTTAGAACAAACTTTTTAAGTCATATCTGAATAATTTGGGAATGGTGCATCCTCATTCATATGTTTGTAGGCTACATTAAATTGTGGGTCAGTATTCACAAAGATTTGCATTTATAGTGTTTTATAATTTGGAATGCTTGAAAATTGCATGCAATTTTTATAAGTAGCATTCACAAAGCCACTTCACACTGTTCATAAAGATATAGGTAAATGCAGTAAATGTACCTGGCTAAATTGTGTGTTCTGTTGTATCTATACTTCTGTCACAATCATAAGCAAGTTTCATTGACCGCTATCATAGAAAAACACTCATGTGGTTATACCTTATACTGTACCTACATATGTGTGATTGCTCGCTAGAGCTATGCCATGAACAACTATATAAGAAAGTGTGCCTCCGTGTATGTTGCTGTACCTTTTTGTACTTGTGATAAATTGAAATCTTCCACAAAGTTATCCACAATATTTGTTCTTTTTTTCCATTTGTGAATAGATCTTATGCATTGACATCGTGCCATGTTATTTTGGTGGCAAAATAATGAAACACACTGCATGCGTGATGTCGGCTTCACACACGCTTGTAGATGAATATGCACGCATGCAACCAGTACACAAATCAGCTCTCTGGATTCGTTGGTGTAGGTTGCAATGGTACATTCTTGCCCCCATTCGGTGGCACAATTTCTATTCTGTGACGTTATATGCATGAGATCTATACTTAATCAGCAAGATATGGTGAGTTAGACTTGATCCAACAATTAACATTAACTGGCAGTATTCTTTGTGAATCTGACCCATTTACATGGTTTTCCTAAGTAGTGTATGGCACTTTGAAAGGTTTACTCAGTGATGCAACCACTGTCTTGAACTTTCACTTTTTGAATCAGTGAAACTTTTACTTGGAAAGTGATACTGTTTCCTTTTAAATTCTGCAAAACTCATTTTTAATTTTTGAAGATGGAATGATGATACAGTTGTAAAGGTAATACAATACAATAGTAGTCCTGTGACTTATTTGGTTGCAAAATGAAAAGTTATTTTGTAAATTTCTTTTTGTGTGAATTTTCATTTAAAAGATACTTTACAACATGTTGCTGGTTTTGAAAAAAGCTAAGTGCAGAATCTTGAGGTCTCTCTGTATCCCTAGTCAGTTTAACTCTCGTCTTGTATTTCATATTGAAGAATTTCTGTTTGTAGATATACAGTAACATGGATTCAGTAGGTATTGAGCTCTTTAAATTTTTTATTATAGCAGGTTGTAGTCGGGGTGGAATACAATATACAAATTTACTTGTTTTTTCCTTTCAGGTTAGGCAGGTGTTTGTAGGTGTTTTGGGCCAAGGAAAACTTAAGCTAACAATTTTATTGTGTAATTGTAGCAGCCAGAAATTCAGAAAGTAATTCCAAGGA
>WURT03067959.1:0-11726 GCA_009936505.3 Holothuria glaberrima
ATAGCACAAAACATTCCAAACCATCTGCCAGAAAAATAGTTGGAAGCAAGTCTTTAATCGACTGAGCCCACACAGGTAGTCTCTTTAAAGGGTTGAGCAACAGCGGCGTTGCCGCTCTAGTTATTGAATTGTATCATAAAAAACAGAGAAAATACAATATCCTTTTTTATTGGGGAGGGGAGAAATATTGCACCACTTGGCATCTTAGACCCTGAAATATGCACAATTTTCTCAAGGGGAGGGGTTGTAGACCTCCCTTTAAACCTTCCCTAGAAATGGCAATCCTGCTGCATTGGTGTGCCTCCCCCCTCCCCCTCCTCCCCCTTCAAATTTGGTACTTTCACTGCAGGCCTGCTTTTTTACTCACAATTCCTAATCTTCCTGAGAGTCCTTCAATAATTACCAAGTTGTATCAGCTTAATGGAAGTTCACCTTTATGATGATATAAATGTTTTAAAGGTCTTGCCTCTTTGAAAATTTGCAATATAATCAAGTGTACATAGAATAAACTTATTCTTTTAAACTGCCTGGACTCTGGTCTAACCTCTTTAATTCTATTTGAGGACTCAATTATATTTTGCTTCATCCCAGAATTTAATTTACACTCAAATTATTAAGTGGCTAGGTTAGTTATTGGTAATTATGCTGTTAATGGTATCAGGGTGATAGCAGTGCAAGCTTGAAAATTTGAAAATGCTTAGGGATGTGTAAGGAAACAGTTTTAAAAGAAGTGGGGTGTAATGTTAAAATTATTTCTACTGTTGAAAAATAAATTTCATGCCAATTTCTAAGCAGAAAGTATCTCATGATGTAAATTTTAATATTCTAGTTACAGGTATAAGAAGCCTGGGGAGGGAGGGGCAGGGGGCATCAGACACTGGGACATCAAGGAGTTGCATTTCCCTTAACCCTTCTACCATCAGGCGAAAGTGTTGCAACGCATCCTCCCTCTCCCACCCCAGTATTTGGAGTCCCATTTGCTTATTCCAGTGTCTGGTGAAAATTAACCATCCCATCCTTCTCATCAAAATAAAATTCAAATGTATGTATGTATGTATGTATGTATGTATGTATGTATGTGTACACATTGTAAGAAAAAGCTTACCCTGTAGTACTGAATTGTCCCTTTTAAGTATTTTTTTTTTTTTATTATTCAATTTTTTTTTTTTTTTTGGAAGGAAAGGGAATGGTGATACTCACAGAGTAAGGTACGCATAGCATGCCACATCACTTTACAGTATAGAAATGAGTGAGTTCTGTGTTTGTTTTGTTCCGTCCTTGGCTCATTTGAAAGATTGATAATCATATTATTAAAGCCGTGTCTGTTAAGTCTTAGCCTGAATCTCAAAAAGGAAATTGCTTGTTTAAAGGTGATCAATTGAACCGTGTGAGTTCATCAATCAAGATTAGTTCCTTTGCTGTTAATGGCTCGTTGTCACTGCTAAGCCTGTCTTTTGAGCATTCATGAGCCCAGAGTATTTAAAAGCCATATTTGTCAAGATCCTCTATAAGTGTTTTTTTTTTCTTTTTTCTTTTCTTTTCTTTTTTCCTTTTCATGTTAGTGTTCAACATGAAGGATCTGTATTTAGTCTCAATTCTCAAATCAATACAAAAAGTTTGCCCAATGCTTTTAGCACACACTTATTGAAGCATTTTGTCTCTTCTGAGCTTCTCCTGAAAGTAGCACAAGACAAAGGGTGGCAGAGTGATGGATTGTCTTGTTATAACTTTCTTTCTTTTTCTGTCTGTTTTTCTATGTTCATAAAGCTAATCAGTGAAGAGTGTGTGGAATTCGGGGGGTGATGTGCAGTTGAAACTTTTACAGGGATATGAACCAGGCTGTCTTTCAGCAAGAGGGGAGAAATAGGCACATAGGCTATTCCAGTCCCCCTTCCCTGTTGCCCTCCCCTCTCTCCCTCCCTTTGCCCATAAGATTTCAGTGATTTCAACCTCTGTCCCTATTAATGTTTAGATTCAAGGGTAATGTGCCTTATCATTTGCAGATGTCAGCTAATGTGAGCCAGAGAAGAAAATCATAATTTACTAGCTGTCTGTCATCTCCATAAACCCTGTCAGGGCAGGAAATTTAGAGCCAAATTAATTTTGTCTGTTTTCTGTGCTCTACCTTTTTCCAAATCAGTGATCTTCACTCTTTTCTGTTATCAAGATGTCTTCATATCTCATCTCATAGCATAGAACATTTATCACTTCATAAGAAATGTTATTTGGGTGTATTTACAACTTGACAGTGACAAGGAAGGGCTTACATGCATGTAAAAATACCTTCACGCTCTAAACCTTTATATGACAGATGTCAGATTGGAAGACAAAGTGATGATTTGTCTGTCTAGAATTACCTAATGACCTCAGTTGAGGGAGGTGAGGTAAGGCCAATTATCACTCACCTGAAGAGGGTTAGTTATGGATCCCTTCCAACTGACTTCAGGCAAGAGTGGTTGGTTGTGATGATGTTACAGGATTACAGAGGATTTGTTGATAGTTTCTGTGGGTGTCAGGTGAGTGGAGGTTGCATGGTTCCTCCTGGGTGGAAAAGACTGAGCCACTCAAGGATAGGGTTTTTCACAGTGTTGTAGAAAGGAGAACTCTGGACATCTGGCAATCACAATCTATTTCACTCCTAGTTACCTCCCTGTTACTACTATTGGACTACTATTTATATAAAGGGAGAAAGTTAGTCGTTACAAGTTTATTTTAGAAAATCTGCTTATCTTGCAGATCTCCTCTGATTTTACAAGTATCTTTCATTATGTTTCTGTAAAAAAGACATTCAACATTGAAAGAAAACCAAGGATTTATTCTTCATAAATTCAACAAACAAGTTATAAGAAATATTGTCACATGATTGATAGAAACCATTCCTGAATTAGGATGATGGGGTATACTAATTGAAGTTGGGGGTGGAGGCTGCATTTTCCCTTTTAAACTATTTTTCCCCCATGTACATTAGCAAAAATTGGCATAAACATTAAAGGATATTGCACAATTTTAGTTGTGTGCATGGTCAACTCAATAAAATTACATTGAATTGTAGGAAGGGATGAGAACACTTTGCATACAACTGTTCACTCATCATAGGAAATTTGATGTCAGGTCTTTTAGTGTTTGGCTTGAGTTTTCAGCTGTAAGGATTACAGAGAAGGATTTCTCATGGCCAAATAATGACTTTTCATGCCTAAATGAACACTTTTATTGTGTAAATAAGGCCAAATTTGCAGCATGTGAATATAAGAATGGCCATATGGCAGCCCTGGTTAAAACCTATACTCAGCTATTCAGTTTTTTGTATGTTTGGTATCAAAGGGAAAGAGCAATTGTCCAAAATTTATTTGAAAACACTAACAATAAATCCTACAGATTTTCTCTTATTTCCTTTACAAATATCTTTCTTGATTACCCAAACAATATATTAAAGGTAACTGTTATATTTACTCTGCATGAATTGAACAACCAGCAACGAAAATATCATTGCATGACTTAAAACAGAGCCATGCATTCAAGTTTAGGATATCAGGGTACACTAATTTAAACTGAGATGAATTTTTCAGTTGTCTGGGATTTGATGTCAGAGTCTCCTGAACTATGATACCTAGTCTACATCACCCCTCATTAACTCCTTTTCACACATGTGCTATTGGTTTGCCAGGGTCTTACTGTGGGATTACCTGTGTAAATAGGAAGCAATCACTGTATCAGGCCTTGTGGATTGCCAAACCAGGGAGTTTTGGGACTTTGTGACACCTAAGTGGTTTCGACATACTAGTGAACAAGTATGTATTTTGCAGGAACTCAGTACAAAAAAGCATTCCTGTGTTGGAAATGTGGACTATCTTAAAGGGAAATGTTGCATTTGTTTTACAGATATTTTTTATATCTTTTAAACCGATGTTTATAGATACAGAATGGTAGTCAATTCAAAATAAGGCAGTATGATATGGCTTTCTTTTCAAGAAATAAGGATCTTACAGGATGAAATTCAGTTTATTTGTTGCACAAAACTAGTTTGTTTACCCAAACTTTCAAAAATTCAAATGATGCAACATCCGTTACTCATGTAATGCAGAATACTTTGAGGAGATAAAGCTATTGCTAGAGTTTATTGGTGAGACTGAACGGTTTAATAATAATTGAAGGTATTTTTGTTGTATGCAATATTGGTGCATTCTTAATGCAATATACCCCTTTAAACAAGGCTACTTGGATCCATAAAAGTATAATTTTGTTATTGTATTTATTTTGTGGCATTTTGGCAGCTAGAGTTCATTCTGCCACACCTAAATTTAAAGGCAATGGGCAGTCACCCCAAAATTTGCTTTAAAAATCAACAAACTCTTGCAAATCTCCTTTTATTGCATTACAAGCACCTCTGAAGACATATTGAACATAACTATTACAAACAATAGGTAAAGCAAGGAGAAATTCTCTTTGAATTTTGTAATTCACCAACAAAAATATTGTCACATGAACAAAATAGGCCATTCATGAACTAGAGTGACAGGGCATACTAACTCTCACTGGGGTGACTGCATCTTCCGTTTAATTGTCCTCTCTACTTTGTCTAATTTTTCTAACAATTTATTGAAGCAATACAGTTTACACCATTTTGTTTCTACACCCAACCACCTTTTAAAAAGGACCTATTTTTCCAAGTAATTGCTACATTGCCAAGGTACTGTATGCAAGAATTTTTACTGAGCCTTTTGTGGCATATTTATGAAACTTTTGCAGAGTCAGAGAGCTTATAATATCCCGTTGAACTTCGGCAAGAAAAACCTAAAGAATTTTATATTCAATTAGCCCATTGGCTAAATTATTATTTCCTTTGTCTAATTAACCGCAAGACTTTGACTATTAGCGTTTTGTATCATTATCAAGCTTTTTATCTTTTGTAGGGCCAGGGTACTTACCTTTCATTAAAATGAACAAACGGGCATCAATAAAACTTTAACACTGTCTCTTGTATCATACTTGTGCATTTGCACTGGTAGTATCCATTCAACGTTTATTGGATCGACTCATTGTGAAACTGGATAATTAAGGCTAGAATTTCTGATATTTAAATATTAAAGTTATACAGCTTTTGAGAGAGATGCTGAAACTTCAAGAGCAAGACCAGGTCACCATCATCATGTTTTTCAAAGAAAATGGTTATGCTGACCAATTAAAACTTCCTTGTAATGTCCTAAAGTATGGAAATCGTGGAAATGTACGTTATCCAATACAGCTTGTGCAACTCAAGTATCCTGAAAGGCCAGCACCTGTGGTCATAGGAGTATCAACTCCAACTTGCTTTTATCATCACTAACAACGTAACTGCAATCTGCAGGTGTTAATACAGTATCCTACACCTAAGTCTGTTTTGTTCCTCCTTACCCCCTATTTACATAAGTATACCATTATTGCCTGAGATAACCATCTGGCATAAAACTAACAGCACCCTGGTAACTCCTAGGACTAGAGGGCACTTAGAAGCTTAATGACTGTGTTAGTAGCTGAGGCACCAAATTAATGATGCCAGAGGATTATAGTCATCAACTGGAGAGAAAACTAGTGACTGAACAGACTTAAAACAAGCCAGCATCTCTTTTGTTTTACAATGTGCTATTAAAGTGGGAAAAAGCAAAAATACAAACATTTTAGAAGACAGATTTGTAACTGTACTTGGGACTCTGAATGGGGGATCACAATGGATGTAGCACAACACTGCACTGCGCCAAGCCATGCTGTGCTTGGAAAAAAGTTAAACAATGAATAAAAAAGGGGCGATCACACTTGTGGCACAGTGCAGGGCTGATGTGGCCACCTTAAGTAGTTCCTTATGTGTAAGTTTGTTCAAAGCACTGTGCAGCACAGCATCTGGTGTGACTGTGGGGGCTGCCATGGCTTCCCCACATGCTTTGTCAAAGGACGCTATGTAGTTTAGGATCCTGAATATTGGTATTTTCTTATCCTTTAAGTGGTACTTGAAAGGAGTACTGTAGTTGGTAGCTTGTTTTAATTGTCACCCTAAAAGTGTTTGTGACAAAATTTGATTAGTATTCTTTAGCTGCTAGACTGCAAACATCAACTTTTTGGATAACTGTTCAATTAGTGTCAGGTTTTACTGTACCTTCAGTCAAGCAGATCCACCATTATAGTGGGCATATGGAATAGCAGTACAGTGAACCTTTGATCCCACGGACCATGCTTACCATCAAGCAATCATACACCTTTTAGCCTATGCATTCTTCTATTAAATATCACAGATTTAAATGCAAAGTATTTGTTAAGCTTACACAAAATCATTCAAGCATTGTCGTTAATTACATTTTAATACAAATAACACAGTTAACTCACTATGTTTACATCAAATTAATTTCAGGGTTGCTATGTAAAGCAATTTGAAGTATACCCTACTACCTAAGACCAACAGCCTTTATTCAATAAATGGCTTGTTTTGTCTCCACAGGGAGTCCCAAACTTTCACTGTTGTGAAAGTCAAAATTGGATTTGAGTTGTTTAAAATTGGCAGTTATAGTTGGTTTAATTCCTGTGATTAGCCTCTTCCATATGTGGTTAAAGCATTATGTATGACCTAATTATAACATTAGCATTTGTGATGGTAGTAATTACCACATTGCTTGTTTTCATACCAAGTCAATATTGCTCCGATTGTATTTTCTTTATTTTTGGCGCTCGCCTAATTCATTCACCAGGCTAGTACCTAATTACCTGTTTGTAATTACGGTTTGTGTGGGCTTGAAGGTTCCTTATACTACACTTGTAGCACTAAAGAATTGTGGGTAATCCATGAGTTCCTGTTAGGGCTTTGAAGAAGCTACATGTTATTTCTCGATTCTGAAGCCCTGCCATGCATGTTCAGTTCTGAGAAATGAAAGCACTAGTTTGTAAGGCATAATACTTTTGCACTATGTGAGAATTAAAGTGGTATCACAAAGGCAACTTAGCTGTTTATAATGATAGGTTAGTTAGTTAGATGGGGTTTTACGCCTCAACTTATAGCCTCTTGGTCTAATCTAGCGGCGTCCACTGCCTTTTTTCCAGTTGTGGGGCACTGGATTGTCTTCCCTTACTCTATTGCTGATGTGGAGCATCACGCACAATGACAGTAGGATCCATTTTTAAAGTCTTTGGTATGACTTGACCTGGGAACCGAACCCGGGCCTCTCGGGTGAGAGGCGGATGATCTACCACTAGACCAAACACGCGGTCTTTTATAATGATAGGCAGCTTACTATAATGAATGCGCATTCACCAGTTATGTTTACAGTTGCATATTGTATTGTGTCTCATTTTATGCCAACCAGATTGATTATCGTTGAAAGGGTGGGCATGTAGTTTTCTGATCTTACACATGCAGTACGACGCCATGCACAGCCATATAGACCAAAAGAAGCCTCAGTGTGGTGCTCCGGCTATTCATATGCCGACAACAAATCTGAAGCATGCATAAAGTTATACATGCAATGTTATGAGTCTTTTTTCTATGATGACCAACTTAGCAAGATATGCTGGGCGAGTTCCACTTGACATAAATAAAGTTACTGTATATGCATATGAAGTCCCTTTGAATCTTGCCCCTTGTTACCCTTCCTGGAAAACAAACACATGTAGAGATAGGCATAGGAACATAATTTTTATGAGGCTCAGTATTCCTGGTAGTAACTCCATGCTTATTTTTTTTTTTGTTATAAATCTGAAATTTACTTGGCATGTTTGGCATAAATTGTCCTTTGTAGACATCATGTGACCTAAAGCACACATTATGCAGCACTTTTTTGCCCCCGAAAGGTTGCGTGTGTATCCTCCGTACATGTACTTTTTAATTGCTAATTTCAATGGATGCATTTTACTTTGTTGATGTAGATTTTTCCTAAGGTCAAAGGTTTCACTCTTTCAAGTCACCTTGTCAGCTCATTTGTGATGACAGATGTTCAAATTGAAGAAATAATACATTAATAACTTCAGCAATAGTAATCGTATTTAATGTTTCCTGTTTCCTTCAACAAAGGCATTATAAAATATCAATGACTCGACTTAGATGCACTCTCATACCTTTCATTGCACGTTACCCTAACTTTTCAAGTACTTTGGTATTGCTTCCCTTCAGGATTTAATCTGTACTTTTTTGCAGTTCAGTGGTTCATTCCATGTTGTCGCCACGAGTATCATGTAGATAGTACATTGTTAGAACATGTACAGCAGCCAGACAAACTCATGTACTGGTTACTTGAACGAGAGCCTTGACCAAGTAAACATGTTGAAAAGATGTTATAAATTTGAAGTTTAATTGAACTGTAAAAAGATTGAAGCAAAAAGTATACGATGCCATGGTATAATTCCTTCTGTATAAAGCAGAATGTCTGCAGGCTTTACTTGACTTTATGTGGTGGAACATTATAATAGTGTATTTCCTCCCAGATCTGGTATGTACACTACGTTAGTTTGGCAGAGCACCTTTTTTTGAGTAGAGCCTTAAAGGCATAAGTAGCTACCTCAGTTTTAATGTTGAAACATTACAGAATGTTTTAAGTCTCTACTTTCCCTGGCAAGTTTAGTCTTCCTTGGTAGTTCAGAACATTGTTGCGTTTTAGAGGTAAACCAAGGAGATGTATACATCTTGTAGTGGTGATCGTAGTCTTCTTACCCCTCAATACCTCCTATGTACACATTTACACATGCAATTCCCACTTACACCTGCAGTAAGTCCCTGGCAGGTTCAATAACACAATGGTCAAGGGGAGAGGGCACCCTATCTATGCTCTTCCGCTTGCAAATCCAACAGACATTTACTAATTACAGATGGTCAAATTGGTCAGTTGATCATGTTTTGGTTTGTATATCATCACTGGGACTTCAATAATAGCTGACATGAGTGTATGCCCTCCATGATCTCTGAAGAAGGTACAGTAGTCACTGTCTGCAAGCTCTTGATCTGACATGCTAAGGTGTAGTTTGAACAAGAACGGGACACAACTGCAAAGAACTCCGGCTTTGGCATCATTTCTAGTAATATCCTCTGTTTGGATCAGTACCATTCAATAATTGCACCTTCGAGTGCTGAGACACCTGTTGCTGGCTTTTATCTACAAAAGCTACCAATTGAGGTGGGAATTTTGACTGTAAAGTTGTCACCAGTTATCTTCGGTGAATGTTTAAAATTGGTATTAAAATTCACAAAATTAAGATTTATCGTGACATTCGTCTGTTCTAATATCTTTCACATAAAATTTTAGGGTACCTTGATCAGATAAAAGCAAAATTGTCTTTTCATGTTAGAATTGCTTGTCACTTTCCCATTTCAATGAAATCCTCCAGTTTTTCTTAAACATGCAGGTCCTTGCCATTTGAACAAATGAATATTCAATTTCCCAGTGCCCACTTTCTAATTACCTTTGCGAATAGGATGGTGTGAAATGTTGGGTTTGATTTACGAATGAGATGATAAAGACAGTGCATCTAACTTCCCTTTTTTTGTTTTATTTAAACTCATCCCTTCCAACAACTGTTACTTGCTCCAGTTCATACCCATTACTGCCATCTACAATGGTGCAAACTGCAAAATAACCGTGACGTTCCCTCCCTCACACCCTAAGTGGCAGTTGAAACCTTCCATCTTAGATCACTGGCAGCTCCACAATTACTTAAAAGAGATTACTGATCGCAACTCCTCCATAGACTGTCCACCGATGCTGCAGGCATCATTAATTCTGTCGCTAATTGGATGGGATGAGAATGATTGTGATGGATTAGAAGCATGCCTGTACAGCTTGGGAGTTTATACCCATGAAGTGATATATTTGTCAGACAATAATTGGAGTCAATTTTGTTTTCTTGTGAGACCATGCTTTCAATTCAGAGAGAAACCTAGCAATAGTTGCGAAAACGGAGAATTATACAATTAAACCTTTTTGATTTCTTCTCCCTTGAGAGCATGGGTACTGTAAGTTTAACTTAACAGTCCAGTTAATTGACCTTTTTAGTAGCAGAATTATTGTGTTTTCTTTTTAAGGATAACACCACGTCAAAACAAAGCACCAAGATAAATTGAGTCTATGCAGTGGTATTTATATGAAAAGGACAAACACAGTCACCCTGAAGTTAAATTTGCTGAGACTGTTCTCATATTTTCATCGTATCCCCTCCCTTCCCCATGGGTGAGGAACAGTGGGGAATTGAGTATGACATCAACAGTGTGAGCTGTTTGCTTTGTACTATCTTACTTCTGCTACCAACTTTCAGGGATGAAAGTTGTCCACACTTCAACAGAAATCCAGAGTTTTTGAAAATTGTTGAAACTTTGCAGATTTTTATTGAATTGGAAAAGAAACAAACATTAACAAACAATGAATAATGATAAACCCCGCATTCCTGGCAAATAAATAAGTATCCCTAGCAGGGAGGGGAGTGGTATAGCTCTCATTGGTCAGCCCAAATGAAAGGCACTATACATGTCTAAAGGAATCACCTAAAGCCACGTGCAACATCCACATATTTAGCTACATGTGAGTGATATGCCTTGGCTATTGTACAGTAGGCCCTACTCCGTAAAAATGTCCATCATGCACCAAACAGCCTTTGAGAGATCACTTTACCATGTAGCCTTTAAATAAGATAGGCCTAGAAAGTGGCACTAGGGAACTGAAATTTTGAACAAGTGTGCGCACATAAAGTAGCATACAGAACTTCACACAAGTGAGTGACCTCGTTGTTTTTGCAAGGGGGCATTTGCAGGCCCCTGGACCCTCTGCCATTCTAACCCACTTACATGTCTGAAGTTTTATACCTTGTGACATACGCGTAAAATGTTCACTATCAAGCTCAGCAACAGAAAAATAAATTTATTCGGGGGGCATGATTTCCTGGAAAGAAGTATTGAATTGATGTATTGTAGTTTAAAGGGTTTGCTCACAATAAAATTTTGGGAACATTTGTTTATCAACTCGCAAACAGCTCTCATAAAAGTTTTTCATCAAGCTTGTAGAAGGTGATTATGACCTTCACATGACCTTTGAAGTAACAAGTAAGCAAAGAATTCATAACATTGACCTAATCAGTCCAGTATTAATAGAGAGATCAGTAGGTTAAAGTGTGAATACATAGATCTGTAAATGTTTAACGTTTTTTTAACGCAAGTGATGAACTAACAGCTTGTGAAGTGTGGGATGAGGTCAGTACTTTGAACTTCACTGTCATAGATACAAGAAAGTGTTAAGAATGAATACCTGTTGTGATGGTTTGGTGTCGTTGTTTGCTCAGCTATCGGTCAAAACCACCTCTGTCCTCATCAAAGCCATTTACCTGGCAAGTGTAAACAGAGGACATGGTAATCACTGTCCTAGCTAGATTGCAAGGCTTGCACATATGCAGAGTTGAAAAATATGAAGTTGGCATTTGCAATAGATACATCTAAGGATGATTTCTAATTGCAATAATGAGCAGTAGTATCTTTTACCAAGCTGGCAGACTGCAAAGCTGACAATTAATGTGTTTGCTTCATAAGGTAGTGTACACTAATTCAAGGGAGATCACAAATTGGAAATCAGTGTGAAAGGCCTACTCGTAAGCTTTCATAAGAGGCGTAGCTTATACCTGGCTTGACTGCAAAGCTGACAATTAATGTGTTTGCTCCATAAGGTAGTGTACACTAATTCAAGGGAGATCACAAATTGGAAATCAGTGTGAAAGGCCTACTCGTAAGCTTTCAT
>WURT03067970.1:0-13577 GCA_009936505.3 Holothuria glaberrima
TCGGCTTCGCCAAAAGAATGTAGATCTTGGATCACAACGATGTTTCCGAGGTGTGAACAGGTCCAAAAGGATTCAAAGAATTCTAGTTGAAAACGCATGTAAACGTGGATGAAAAGACGAGAAAGATTATCAAGAGAGTGGTGAGGAAGGTGTTAGTGCTCCGTTTCGGGGAAACCTGCAATGTTGTCACGAATAGACTGACATTTAATGGTTGTTAAACCTTAGGTGAAAGGAAGTCTTTGTTTCACCTACGTTAAGACCCTCATTACATAAATCACAGTGAAAAATGTAAACAACATTACAAAAGTCACAATTTAGATTGGGGGGATCTACGGCAAATTTAACACTGGGGATGTTACTATGTTCTCCAAAGATGATGTGATTGCAGATCTGGCAGCGTGTTTTTGTTGCAGCCAGTATTGCCCTTATTGGTTTGACCAGGGGTGGATAATTTGGCGGAAGTAAGGAGTTTTCTGAGATGGGGGGGTTGACGGAGGGATAGGAGGGGGAGGGTCGGAAAAGAGTGGGCTCATCTTGGTGGCAAAAGTTTTTTCAGGGTGCCAGCAAGTCGAAGGATTAGAGGATGAAAATTGAAAACGAGAGGCATGCTTTTATTGTTGGTTTTAACTTTGTAGGATAGAAGATCAGAAGATTGTAGCTCTGGAGGGAGGCAGCTTTAAGTGCACCCTGTTTACTAAACTGGATTCGGTAGCCGTTTGAAAGAAAACGCCAGGTGACAGAAGAAATAGAGCGTTTGTAGTCTATACTCACTTTACTGCCTGATCTCGCTGATGAAGGTTCCACGGGAACCGAAAATTTCGAATAAAATTTTGGATTATTTTGTACTCTTCAAGTCAACAGTGATACATTTATTTGTTTCCTGTTTTAAGTAATATTTTCTGGTCAACTGATGGTGGGGTTCATTTAATTTGTCACACGAAGGTCCCATTTAGGAAGGACCTTGGAATTCCCTTTGAGAAAAATTCTTGGATTCCGTCACTCCTGCCTCCCACCAACTAGCTTTTGCATCATCGATTAAGATATTATGACCTGTTTGGTTCGCATACCAGACCACTTGAAGATATTTAATTACTTCATTCTAATGTCCACAATTTAGTCAATACTTCAGATCTTGTCCTCCGCCCGTACACGGGAATTAGGACTTTGCCCTGATATATAGCTGTACAAGCATCAAAACTTAGTAGATAGAAATCTGAAGTGAACGAAACTCGATTCGGCAGATAAGTGGAAAGCTTTTCAAAGTACCAATGTTTTCATTCTTTTACATCACCCGAAAGGCCTTTCCAAAGAAGCAGCTTAGTCCCTGTGTAAACTTCCTTCATGGTTGTTCTCTCATTTGGTCTAGAAATCTATGAAACTCAGTGAGTTGGGGGAAAGGATATGTTACAACCCCATTTCAAACCCCAAAAGTCCGGGTATAGAGTCAAAACGGTAAGTGTAAGCTCAATGTTTTATTGGTATGGTACCGAGGTGTGTGTGTGTTGGGGGTATGTTGGAGAAAATGGCACAATTATATGACACATATGGTGCATATCGGGGGCTTTCGGGTGTATACTTTGAAAGAAATGCATTGATGCAGACAAAATGGGTGGTGGTACTTTGCTTAAATTTCTCTCCTTTTGCGAATGAAAAGGAAAAGTGAGTAGTAGTTCCAAAGAAAAAACCTGACTACGTCGCCTGATGCGCAAGCTTATATTTTGTGTATAATGCTAGTACTATTACCGGGCCGGGTACGACACTCTTGTTGCATCGTGAATAAGGAAACAAGTCAGACTTTGGAAAGAATGCTTTCCGTGTCCCTTTGCAAGCTTAACAGAAACCCGTTGTAAAACAAGTATGTTTACATATTAGTTGTCTATTCTCGCTAGTAAACCAAATGCTCTGAACCCTAACGAGCCAGAATGGATTTTTTGTTCGCAAGTAGCCTGTATAAAGAGTGAAAAAATCTGTAATAATTTATCCCGAGTTTCTTTGAGCTACATCAATAGACAAGGCAATGAACCATAAAGTACTACCATAAAGCAACATCCTGTTTTTTGTAGTGTCGTTGTACTCAACATACCGAATGCAATTTTGTAGCTATATAATTGTATTGTCAAACATCATTAATTCCACTGTACATAGCTTCCAGGTATCCTTGTTTTCCCATATGAATTATAATTAGACTTGAAATAAGAGTACAAATTCAGGTAGGGGAATCTGAGTTTGACGTTATCATAATCAAGCTTAAAATAAAATTAAGCGATAATAGATAGGTGACACAATGTACACATTGACGAGAATGCCCCTTTCGTAGACCTAAAGGAAATGTATTATGTCCTTAATCTGTACGGTAATGTATAATGTCTATATTGTCTTCTAATAGACTCATTCACTGTTTACAAACAAAGACGTCACTGTGTGTCGGTACAAGAGTTTGTCAGGCGCGCTTACACTGTCGTCACAATGCAAAGTAGATTCCAATTCGTCTCCTTTTTGCGTGCAATCGCACAAGCGTTTACACGCGCAACACCGAACATACACGCATGTGTTTTTGCGCATGCTCTATGCCAACCAATGGATATTATACATATTTTCATGATTTTCATGATCAAAAATCACATGAGGGCTGGCATAGAATTTACGCGAAGCGATCACTGTCCAGACGAAAAAGGTAAGGGAATCCTTTTGCCAGTTTCAACGAAAGTAGGCGTAGGAAACTTCTTTGAACAAAATAATGAATTACGAAAACGCTTTCTGAGAAAATCCCAACTGAATATACTATTTTCATTGTTCAGTATGTAGCGATGTTTTCCCTTCCATTCCAGTGGCTTCCGGCATTAGGGAGGAGACATGGGGGAGCGGCGTGCCCGCCAATCGACTTTCGAAAATTTTCGACATTAGTTAATGATTTAAAAAGGCCTTCGAGCTTTTGTTTTCTCTGTAGACAGTATGCTGAGTTGTAATTTGGATTAACTGATGGATGTATTATTAATCATCTCCTATCACAAATCGTTCGCAAAATATCAAAATGTTCGTTAAATCTATTCACAAACTGTCAAAAGTTTTCCGTGCTCCTCGCCCTTTAATCTTCAGTCATATTTTCTTTTTAATACCATCTCGCAAGTGTTTTTTCGAAGGCACGGGTACTGTTTTTGTTAGATGCAAAATTTTGGTGCCCTCCTCTGATTTTTACGAAGTGCTTTGTGTGGTCTCCTGTAGAGTCATTTGGTTGTCACTTATAAGGCAGTATACCAATGAAACTAATTTTGTAATTAATCTTCAGCTTGCAGGAAGTAGTATGCCGGTCTCATGGCACTAGAATTGGAAGGGTGCCATGACAAATCCAAAACCTAACTATATAGTCCTTATTGCTTGACGTGTACATCAGCTTACAACCTCACCAAGGTAGCACCATTTAGCATCTAAGCCACCGTACAGAAACAAGAGGTTCTTAAGAGGAGAATTTTGTACTCTTACAATTTAAGCACCATACTCTTTCCAATACTTCAGAACAATTCAATAAAAATGAGAATTTTCCCACAAAAAAATCATAATTTCGAAACTGTGTCAAAGATAAAACAAGTTTGCATATCAGCCACCTTAATCGAACCCCCTCCCCTTAGACCCCGTCCCCAAGGTGACACAGCCACACTATTGGACAAAGGAGGGGTTCACTCCGGATGCAAGGTATCATACACGACCGCGCGTTTTACACCGTCTTCCTTGGGTCATCTGGGATGGTATTACGTTATCATGGTGCCTCTCAGGCAAATCATCAAACTACGGAGGGGACACTGTCCAATTTAGCCCATCATTCAGGGGCTTACTGGACCCATTTTTAAAAAAAATATTATCTTATGGCTCATATCATAAATAAACCAAGAATGATCAAAAGATCAGGCAGACATTTTTAGGCACTTAACGGTCTCTTTCTACATCAATCGTGGCTTAGAAGCTATACATAAGTTAAGCCGTCAACACGAAGTCTTATATTCCTCTATTTTATTCTTCAGTTTGCATAGTATCTCTCACAAAATCCCTGACAGTAAAAATTATTCACACTTTCAGAAAAAAAAGTGCCTTTAGAGGTTAGAAGTCACTCAAAAGTGTTTATTAACTTTATATATTTTTTGTTTGTTACATGATACTTTGTTACTAACAAATTTATGCGATATCAGTCATGTAACCCTACGTACTAGTTAGCTCATTTTTGTACATTCCATAATTTGCTCACAGATGTTACAAGCAACCACGTACGTGCCCATCTAAGTTATACAAACTACCTTGAGGATGAAAGTGAGAACTTTGCATGCTAATAACTGGGTGCGTGTTTCATCAGAATATAGCCCTTTTTCTGATATGTAAGAAACAGTGTGTAAGCTCAAGCCATTCACAAAAGGTAAGTGGGAAGTGGAATAAGCAGTCCAACAACAAACGCGATGGAAATAAGTTGAAAACCACTTACTTTAAATATTGAAAAACTAATACCAGACCTCTGCAACGAAGCTCTACTTAAGTCTCGTTCCAAAAACGCTGCAGTTTTATCATCGATACAAAAACAATTAGTTTGATTTTATTCTGACGTGGAGGAGCTATACTTTATTGTTGAAGATATTGGTGGACTTGTAGTGAGTACGTACTCGTACTTGTCTCGGACATTTACTTGTTCTCGTACTAGTGAGAATGATTTGTACTTTTGAAAGTAAGACATTGCAGCTGATGCCAAATATTTTACTCGTTCTCAGCCTGAGTAAAAATTATAATTGTCCTCGAACTAGTACCCACAACCAGATACAATACACCCCCATACTCGTACTCATGATATTGTACTCAATCTATATGTATTGTATGTGGTCTGTTGTCGGTCATCAACTCTAACAAAATTAACTCATGTTCATTCTTAACAACTCTTCAAGTGATAGCCTTGTCTACGTTTTTCACAGAGGTCAGTGACAAGCCGTGACCCTTCCTCGATGGACTCGAATAAAGATACCCCATTACTTCAAATGGAGTAGTGTGGTAAAGGCCTATGATCATGATTCAAATCTGAACAGTAGATTTATGGTCCCTAGTTGTACCTCATTTGGTTTTCTGACAGTGCATAAAGAACGACTTCATATGCTTGACTAAACATATTCCATAAGAGTATGATATAAAGATACATCAGGTGTCTGTAAGATTACTTCATTACCATCCTAAGGTAATTGAGCAGAGATAAGCTTTTAACAAATCTAAATACCGACTTCTTAATGGAATCCCGCCAAGGCAACCCCATGCTTCACACAACCTGAATGCACCTGGCTGCCAAACAGTAAAGGGAAATTCCCGCTGATCCAGCGTTAAAGGGCTCGCAACGCGTTTTACAATTACAAGTTCAAAATCGGCGGACTCGGGCAATCAATATTTGATAAAAGGCTCGCTTTAACGATTTTTGGTGTAAAGAGGGCTTTGTTCTGACTTCAAACAGTACACTTCCGATTATAAGCAAAGGGAATGTCTGGCGGATATAAGAAGGGCATCTCTCGTTGACTGAGAGTGTTTACTGTAGCTCAAACGGTCAAAGTTTACCTAGATTTTTAGCAAACGAATATGCCTGGCTGTTAATTACCTTCCCCACCATCCATATATTCCGTCTTGATATTAACCTCATTTTCCTTCTAATTTCTAGAGAGAAAAATTACAACTATTACTTATGTAGAAAATAATGCATGTGAGACCTTCAGAAGCTAGGCCCAAAAAGTGGTTTCATTTTTAGGTTTAGTCATTGCTACGGAAAAAGAAAAGGCGAAAGCCCCGTGTGAGTAAAGCTAGAGAGACTGGCGGCTACCAAGTTTAGTACCGTATACTGTTAATTGCTCTGACTGTCTGAGGGCAGTTCTAATACGAAAATTCATAAAGTTTTGTCTTCAGATCTTTAGTTTTGCAGAATGTATGAGCAATGAAAGTGGTTTTATTTCATACTTCATTTTAAAATTTTGTTTCGATACTAAATGTTGTCTTCTTCCTAAAACGTGTTAGTGTGAGTGTGTGTGTGTGTGAGCGGGAAGGTTGTGCCCCGTGACAGGTAAAACATCTGTGAGATAGGTTAGAATATAATAAAAATCCATTTCCTGGTGTTTGTTTTCAAATATCCACTGTCGTTTTCACCTCACATCAGCAACTCGAAAGCCCCAGGTTGCCGGAAAGAGTGCGAACGCAAAATTGTTCGGTTGACTTTACGCGGTTCTGTTAGGGTCCCGAAAGAGGAGGCGGAATCAAGCTAAGTCTATAATTCCAATGTGTATATATATATATATATATATAAACGCATCAAATGTTTCATCTTCCATCTTCAGAGGACATTCCTTAAGAAGATATGAAAGTCTGAAGATTATTCACTAAAATTGAAATGGTAAATTGTGCAATAATTTGTGATCTCTTCCTTTTACTACTCAAATTACAGCCTTTATTTTTCCTTATTTTTCGAAAGCCATTGCTCCTTGTGCCAAAGTATGATCACTGTCTTACTGTTATGGGGTAACATAGCTATATAAACTTTGTCTGAAGTACAGCATGTTATGCCGGGAGTAGTTGATGTTTCTAGGTCATATAAACACGACCTTAAATTTCAAAAGAAAACAACTTCAGGTAATGCGAATTGTACAAGAAGGAAATCACAAATTTTTACGCAATCGACTATTTTGAATATAATGAATGAATTAATTTCAACATTTTATATTTCAGCATTGAAGCAAGCTATGAAAATGCTAGCTGGATAAATGAAATTTATTTTCTAGCCTTTAAAATATATATTTTTAAATTTCTAGGTTTTTGGTTTACTTTAAACTTGGGAGAAGACACTGCAAAACAGTTAAATATCAGTTCACGGAGGATTGGAGTTGGAAGCATGTAAATCTGCAACTGTACTTGAATAAAAAATCTGAATCTGCCACTGAATGCTTTCAAAAACTTCAAAAAAGTGTTGTCAGGCATAGGCGTAGGGAAAAGGAAGGGGGAGCGCTAAAGCCAGCAGTAAGAAGGTGGTGGGCAGGGTATGCTTCCTCACTCAAATCAAGAACGAAAATCTCTTATTTGCTCCCACTGCAAAAAACGTTAAAAATTGCAGTAACATTCTTCAAAATTAGCCCACTACATTGTACCAAAATGCATGTAAGGACTCTCAAATAATTAAAAAAAATCCAAAAGAGGATTGGATACCGCTTTTAACACTTCTATCCCAAGGACGAAGTCCGAAGCATCGTTCAGCCCCAGTTGAAAAAAAGCCTCCTTACGCCTTTGTTGTCAGGTTTCAAAATCATTAATGCCACACTAGGTTTGTACCTTTACTGTACAATCCCCAAGTTATTGCAACAACCTTTCTTGAAATGAGGAACTCTTATTAATAATCTTTCAAGAAGCTTATGCTTAGTTTTGAATCATAACTCTAAGTTTACACTGTGTTTACACTATTCTAAGCCTTCATGAAATAAAATTAAAAATTTCTTAAATACTTTTAAGGTAACTCCAATATCTGAAAGATGATGTTTTACAACTACAGAATGTTTAAATGCAAGGAAAAGGTTCTGTATTTGGAATTTCAAAATTTGCCTTGAAAGGTCTGTTTGGTTCTACGCTAGGAACCAATTAATGTTCTCGTCCACTAAGAATCAAAAACAAATTAGCCCACGAAATAATGGTCCCACACTGCGCCCTCTTTAAATGACAGGTGCCCTACTTGCACCAAGAAGTAACAACTCCCTGCTTGCACCACCCTTGCTGGACGCCTTTACGATCCATCTGTCAAAATTAACAAATCGCCACTCGTCAGGGCTAGCAAACATAATAGAGTGTGAGAGATGAGTTCTGAAGAGTACTAAAGGTTGACGCTGTATTTGGGCGGGTGCAGTAATTGCTCAAACAAAAGTGACTCACATCCTAAGCACGAATTCTTATTTACCATGTCGCAGTGTTGACTCAGATATTTGGATTTTAACTCGCTGTTGACGTGCATGCCGTGCACTTCAACTCATACAAAGCTGGTTGGCATGCAAGCTTGCAGAAACAGTTTCGTTAGCACCTTCACCGTATATTACGGTTCGGTGGGCGCTAGCCATTGTGACTGGACCTGAAAAGTATGGACGAGGATTCGACAATTATCATAAACGGTTAGTTGAATTAAATGATTTTTCTCCTTAAAATTTCATACATGTGAGCTTTTCTTCCGGCTAAGAAAAGTGGCCTTTGTAGATTAAGGCCACGCTAAGCATACTTAATGGGTAGGAGGCCATGTCCAACCTTGCAGGAAACCTGTCGCCCCTGTCTTTGAAACTTTCCAGCTTTGTTTAGAGAACCTCAGTGGGTACGATAGACTTTGTGATCACCGACAGCGGTAAATCGCTCAACGGTTAACTGTTTTCTCTTTAAAGAGGGCACCCAAAAGTTCCTCTTCACGGGCTGTAGATTTTTGCTGATTTACTCATATTCTTTGTGGCGTGCTTTCAGTGAGCATCGATCCATCCATGTGCCACAAAGGTTTTGGCGCGCTTGGCGCTCTTTGTGCAATTCCACAACTTTGAATTTCCGGAAAACATCAAAATCAGCCTTTAACAAGAACTATCGTCGGTACACCAAGTTCTTTTTCCAGAACACATCGTGCATAATATGCTCTAACATGGAATAATGTATCGTTCCTTTCTTCCAGTACCCTCCTCACACTCCTTTTGCCCCCATCACCACGCTATTTTGCAAGCGCCTTGTTGATGCCTCAAGTTGCTAGCTCCCCATGTCGGGCGGAGCTACTGAATTTGGTCAGGGGGGCGAGAAAGGCCCCTAGGTACGCTTTAAAGTAGGTAGATACCCTATTTCTCAATACGATAAAAACCTAATAAGGGCACCGACAGGCAATTTGAGTCCGTCGGGGGAGGGTAACTAAATCCTATAGCACCCACCCCTAGCTGTCAAGCTGTTGACCAGTAAACTGGAATAAAAATTCGTAGAGCAACTAGGGTGTCCATAGGCTAATAGATTTTTAAGTCGTTCATTAATTAACGGAATAAGGTTCATAGAAGAACGGTCTTAGCTCAAATTAAGTTTTCTTATGTTAAAGGGGTAATTATTCTAGTCATTCTGGTGAAAATTGCATTGAAATCCATTGTGTGGTTTTCAAGATATTAGCAGTTAATTTATCACATTCTCAACACAAAGTGAACTTGAAGCAAGCCCATATGACAACATAGCCTCATATTAATGAGCAGGCCTTTTCTTTCTTTAAACTTTACAACCAGTTTTCTCATTCATAACCCCGTGTTATCGAAATGTGATTGCATGAGGGGCAAGGAAATTTTACAATCTTTATATTCCCTTTGGAGGGGTGCTATCCCTATTAACTTCAAAGTCAACGCAGCAGAGTACTGAAGAAACAAAGGAAACAAGGCATTTCTCATCAATGTGAGGAAGTGATATAAACCCTGCTTGCCTAAAGCTCACTTTGGGTCACAAATATAGAAACATCATTTCAGAAATTCAAAAAATGTAGCTAGTAACTCTTCATTAAAATGTAACTGCAACCATTTACATTTTCAACATTGTAACTAGTCACTGTAAGGGGTTACAGTTTTATTGGAATAACTGTAATTATAAGGAGCTACTTTCAAATGGTAACGAGTTATTTCTAGTTATTCTCTTCTCTCAAATTCAGACGATTTAAGCAGATCTGGTAGAAACCAGACGTCTCCAGAGCCCGAGCCTGCACAGAGCTACTACTCAAAAGTACCATCTCAGGAATCTGTAAATGTAATATCTGATCGAACGGAAACATCGGTAAGATATATTTAGAATTTTGTCTAAAAACTGCCGATACCAAATTGGATATTTCGCACATTGTCATTGATACTGATACATTCCGATCCATTCTTTTTCTTAACACTGCAAGGTATTATAGCTTAAAACACTGCATGAAAATGATATATTATTAAAGACAGACAGTCATCGGCCCAAAGCACATTTTTTGTGTGGGGGATATAAACGACCGCAGTTGGTTACTGCTCTTTGATTGACATCAAAGTTTGAAAATTCAAATGATGTAGAGTAACCCACATTCGACACAAAGCAGAGACAGTCGCTTTGGATTACACATTATAGCCTTGTATGCTCACCAAAACATCTCCTAAACTGGAATAAAATGGGTTGGTGTCTTTACAAGGAGGAGCTTTATACCGTTATAGGAGGAGCTAAAAGTTGCTTGGTTGGGAGAATTGGAACTATTTGGGATAATTGCCACTGTAGTGTAAGCTAACTGCTGTTGTTAGCTTACATGAAATAGCAAAGCAAGCAAAGTCGGCTAGTTAACTGGTCCACCCGAAGGTGCTTCAGTCCGGCGCACATAAAATGTCAGGGAGAGCGAATTAAGTAGGTAACAGTGTCTTGTTCCAAGTAACATCAGGCGAAGTAAGCTGCTTTGAATCGGTAGGACAAAAATGGACCGGAAATCTTAAGTCCAAGGAAAACGGAGCCTGCGGAGGCTATTAATCAACCTCAAACTAGGAAGCCTACCAGTGGCGTAGCTAGGATTTTTTCCAGGGGGCAAGACCTAAACATTTCCGAATTTTCATCTGAAAATTTCCGGATTCTTCTTCTATACTACAGCTCAGGTTGAATGGTTTACATTTCCCTAAGCATATTACACCTACACAGTATTATACATATAGATATGCATTTATGTAATACGTACAACATATACAATTGTGAATATAGGCCCTAAGCTCATTTTACCACTAGGGCTTTGTAGGGACGTATAACTTTGTATTAATCACCGAGCGAAGCGAGGCGCGATTTTTTTTAACTTCTATTTGAAATTGAAGCCTCCAAATCAATTTATTTACCCAATTGTGTTGTATAAACTTAACGTTTTTTTTTTTAATTTTTTTTATTTTGGGAAGATAATTATCTTTAAAACATTTTCCAAGTCAATAGCTAAAGATATTTGTCAAATCTAGTATCAAGGAATTCTTGACAATTTATTGTGATCCGTTAAGTGCAGGTCATAGTATAAATTATTTAGGCCTAATACAGTGACCAAAATCTTAAAAATTGTATTCATACATTACCTTCACTGATAAGGAAAAGAAAACGATATTCATGAATAATAATCATATAATGAATTATAAAATTAAATTCTATTAAACAAGTAAGCTTCATTAGATGCCGAGCGTACGCACGGCAAAGAAAAATTTCATATATTTCACTATATTTTGCCATATATAAGCATAATTAGATGCCGAGCGTAGCGAGGGTAAAAAAGTTTTTATATATTACCATATTTTGCTATAATTTGCTAAATCTAAGCTTTATGAGATACCGAGCGCAGCGAGACAAAGAAAAATTTGATATATTTCATTACATTTTGCTATATTTTGCCATATAAGTTCTGTCTGATGCCAAGCGTAGCGAGGCTAAGAAAAAATTGATATATTTTATTAAATTTTGCTATAATTTACTAAATGTAAGGTTTATTAGATGCCGAGCGCAGCAAGGCAAAGAAAAATTTGATATATTTCACTACATTTTGCTATATTTTTCGGAAATTTTTACCCCTTTTCGGAAATTTTATAATGTTTAGCTTTGTTTCGGATATTTAAAAATTTCCGAATTTTTTTAATTTTCGAGCCAAGGGGGGGGATCGCTCCCTCTTCCCCCTGTAGCTACGCCACTGAAGCCTACCGTATATCACCTAACTTCACGTCTACCCACATTCGCCACTCTGTGCGAAATTATTTTTAAGTGCTTGTTCAATGGAGGTGTGAGAGAGCCCCTGTTGCTTTTCTGTAATATAGAGAGTTGATGTGGGGTGTACTGTTTTAAAGTAAAACATGGTTCTGCATCATTGAAATACTTCAAACGAGCAAATTTAATAGGTCAGAAATATAGACTGTACAACATGAGTCTTGAATCCACCATCAGAAACCAAGAAGCTACCTTGTATCTGTTCCAAGCTTACATGGGCTGAATGATTGTCTGTGTGTGTTGAATAAATGATCAGTAAATGTTAGCTCTTTTATAAAACCTTCATTTACCTGTCATATACAAACCCGCTCAGTCACTTTTAGGCGACGAACGATTTTAACAACTGTAAAATTTGGAAAAGATAATGCAACAGACCCAGGAATCTAAGTTCATAGATCCCATGTCCATAATAACCTAGCCGATTAGAGCTAAAACTTGTCACGGTTGAATCAGTCCTTTGAATGATTTAGTAATGTTATTAATCTAAATTGCAAATGTGGTTATTCCGAATGCGTCTGCTAACTGGGATATTAAAAATAAACTAATTATTTCAAATTGCTATGAAACTGGAAAAGGTAGGCCCTATATTGTAAACACTTCAAAATTGTTTGTGATGACGAATGACTATTTTGGAGCTTAATTGGGCCACATGATAAGTGCGGTAAAGCGTCCTCGAAACTTGTCAAGTCTATTCCAACTTTGTGCAAGTTGAAGTTTCCACTACCGATTTTTGCATTCATATTGTGTAAATTGCCCTCCCCACTTTACAGCACACAGCATACGCGAGTTAAGTACGGGACAAGACGGGTTAGGATTGTCTTGACTTCCTTCCTGACTTCCTTCCTATATATCAATATCACTCATGAGACAACCTAGGGTACATAGTACTATCCTTCTACGAGGCAGTCAAAGACCAGATTGTATTATCTGTACTTGCCTATATACATTACAGAGGTGTTGCTATTTAGCCTATACACGACCTAAAACACTTGGCTTCGATCAAGTGTCACTTCCCTTGCGGAACTGGAAAAATCTGTTGTATCGACCATGCATATTAGCCAGCTAAGGACTATCTCTCACAAAAGGAGAGTGAAATGTTGCTACACTGTTGGTAAGGTTATTTTTGCAGATGCAAAAAACACGATTTTCGAAACATGCTTTTAAGCCTGTTTTCTTTCTCAAATGTATAGATCTGGCATTAAGCCAGCAGAAATTGTTATTCAGAATTCGTGCCCGACGCGAAAACTTAATTAAAATCATTTTCCTTTTCTATTACAAAAGTGAATGAAGTTTATTTCAAATTCAACACAAATCGTTTTTACCTGGCGAACTATACCCCTTTAGACGAGAATTATGTACACAAACATCACATGCGTGTTGCCTTGCCAGACGCGTCAATGTTACAATGCGTATTTCATGACAGAATATGTTACAGGAGTAGCTTGGATCTTCGTGTAAACAGCTTGTGTGTCGTCCTTAGGCACAGAGCGTACTTAATGCATACCGTCGTACTTAGGAAATTTAAATTGGCAGAGGCTTAGTATTTTGGAGTATTTTTACCTTAGCCTGATGATAGCATTTATTCTTCTTCGACGTATATTGATTTTGTTGTTAATAGTACCCGATAGCCCCCACTTCCAATGCGATACTTCTACTTGGTTTAAGTAAGCCTAAATTTCAAAGGTGAGAAAAATCTCACGGACTTCTCAGTCATAATGAACATGACATACTTCATTAATGTCCTTTGCCTTGAGAACGTACATCCGCCCATGTACGTTTTAGCCTTACCAATATGACTGCCCCTCCTATATATA
>WURT03067981.1:2107-13577 GCA_009936505.3 Holothuria glaberrima
ATGCCTCTACTGTAACTTACCTGTTGTGTAAGATTATCTCCCCTGAGAAGAGTCCTGACAAAGAGGTTCTTACTGGCAGCAAGCAACTCAGTCAGCTCTGGAGGAATGTAGTCCTACAGAAAAACAAATCCATTACGGTACACAAAAAAAAACCATGTGAAATAAAGTTTTCAATTTCTGAAAAACCCACAAAGAAAATGATGAATCATGAAGTTACAATTTTTTTTTGGGGGAGGGGGAATTTTTTTACAAAATACTCATAAAAATTGTAAAGCAAAGTGTATCTTGACAATCTCAGACAAATCAAAACAGAATGCAGAGCTGATCAACTCTGCATTCTGTTTTAATTAACCAAGTGGAGCACCTAAAACAGGGTTGCCAGATTTTCAGCAAGACAGCAGGCCAAATTTTGTATCCATAGATGGGTGCAAAAACAAATGCCAAATGCCATCTATTTGGCATTGACCCTACAAGGAAAAGACAGCAATTATGCAACAAACAAGATTGCTAAGATTAAAGACAGTGCTTATTTAGTCACTAATATTGTGAGCAATATTGTGAGCCTGGCTGGTTGTACTTAAGTAATATGCCAAGGTATTATTAGAAATAATCTTGTTCACGGTATTGTGTACTTTGAAAAGACGATATGTAACCAATGTGAAAATGACAAAATGTGGCACTGTGTGAGCTGTAAAATGTAACATGGAGAAATTTAATTTAGCAATGTCGCAAAATTTTATTGTGACAGCATACTCTTGATATTTGAGCAATATATCAGAATTTCATTGCCTTTCACATATATGTTTATTACTTATTATGTCATTCCAATAGGAAATAAATTTAGCAGTTTGAGATTCTTCAAAGGCAACTCAGACTTTTCATCCACAGAGTAAGAAGCTTATTTTTCTTTTCCTTGTTCTTTTTTTTTTTATTTTTTTTACTTTTTTTTTGGGGGGGGGGGGGCGGGGGGTGAACACTAAAGGATATTTCAAAGTATATGGTACCTCACTTTTCAGTATGTACACACACACACAAACAAAACTCTCAAAGTGAATGTAATTAACTTCAAACTTACTTTATTCTTCTCTGACAATCCCACAGTACCATACTCCACATCACCAGCATAATGTTTCACAATAAAGCCTGCCCTCTTTGGAGATGTCTTTAATTTTGTAGACATACATTGCCTGGAAACATTGGACAGGATTTTCTCTTGCAGTGCTTTAGGATCAGAAGGTCGATTCAGCTTACATTCCTGGAGGCAGTTTAAAATGATAACCAAGGATAAATATTATGAAACTTTTCAGTGAGCCAGATAAGAACCAACCTCAAAAAGATGGTATCTTCTCTTAAGTCATTTAATTTGTCAAAAACAAGTCTACTTATCATCATATGGAAGTAAATACTATGATATTTTCTCATTGTTCTCACAGATTTACCTCATTTTTTCATTGTATATTCCCTTAATTCTAATGGGACTCTTTTCAAACTTCAATAAAAGAGTGGTCCAACTTTGATGCTTCACTCACAACACCATTCTGCATAGATGGAGAATATTATTTCAAAAGTGTGTCCACAATAAAAACAACTTTGATGCTCCTGATTTTTGCAAGATGGGCTCTTTAACTTGTTTCTAATAAATATATCATAAATTATGAACCTCACCTTAGCAACATAGTCTTCACTTTAAGGAACTTAACTCATGAGGTAGTTTTTGCAACAGAGGAATTCTCTTAAATTTTGTTTGCTACTGTGAGACAGTGCTGGTCTCATTTTTTTCCACCACAAACCACATTTAGAGGTTAATACCAAGGTGACCAAGACTTAAAGGGATATATTCCATTTAAAATGTGCCAACTTGGCATACGGTACTACCTCAAATCATTACTAAAGCATTCAGTCTCAACAATAAACTCTAGCAATAGCTGTATCCCCTCTAAATATTATGTATTAAACAGGGTAACGAAAGTTGCATCATTTGAATTTTTGAAAGTTCAGGTGAACAAATTACTTTTGTGCAACAAATTTCTACCTGTGAGAGCCTTATTTCTTGAAAAGAAAGTTTCTGTGCTGCCTTATTTTGAAATTGTCTATCATTCTGTATCTATTAATATTGGTTTAAAAAATACGGAAATTTTCTGTAAAACAAATGTGATATTTCTGTTTAAAAATGCATAAGATAACGAAATAAAAGCAAATCCAGTGGAGGAGGGATGGAGGTTGGAGGGGTGGGGTGGGGTTGTGGTAATAAATGACAAGGAAATGTGGCCACCCTTAAAAACTTCTGGGTAACCAAAACGATGTTAGAACATTCAATCATTTCAACAGACATAGAGGATCTTTGTTTTCCTTCATTGGAGTTTTCCTTCATTGGAGGGTCAGGCAATTGAGTTCGAATCCAAATTTGGTTTGTACAAAACTAGGATTGATACCCATTGTTTGACAACCCACCATTAGAAATGTTCTCTGTTGCAATGATGGAATGTCCTAACATCAAACTTTGGGGTCTACCAAAGGATAAGATAAACCATTAAGTAGCAGCATAACTTGCAGTATGGGGCAGTATGAGAAGGAAACTCACCTCATTGAGTAAACTAAATATACTGATTCTACCTTCAATGGCATCCAAGCAGGGCTGGTTGTCAGTAAAATTACAAAACTCCCAGGCAAGACCTTCTTGCTTGTATTCCTCCTGTAGTTGCACAAAAGAACATTTTATGACATTAAAGCATTTTACAATTCAATACCAGTTAGAAATTAATTTTATGAAAGTGGTGACATTAAGACCTTAATCAACCTTTGTGCCACTATAGAAATTTCCTGTGATAAATGGGGACAGCAAAATTTTGTTAAATTCACAAATCAAACACCGACAGAAAATAAAATATTTATTATTTGCACTTGTTTTTTACACTGCATTGACCTTTTTCCACATAGTAATTGCAAAGGATTGTGGGAGAGTTTTTGGTGTGCATTATTTTTGGCCACAGTTAAATGCCAATACAAAACTCTTATTTCACAATCCTTAGCCATTGTTTTTGAAAAAGGGTCTATGACCTACACATGTTATGAAAGATAGTACCAGCATTATAATTGTAACTTTTAACTAAACTTAAATCCTCCCCTCCCCTCACCCCCATCAGAAAACGCACATACATACAGGTTGCTATGACGTGAAAGTGGATCAAATGGGAGTCTTCCTTTGGAACCAAAACTTTTTAAGTGTCTACACTTTTCAGGTAGTTGAGGTAGAGTGCTCCTGTCCATGTTCACAAGGTGATCTGTACATACACACCCGGACTTTTGAAGGAAACGGTCCCACTAACAGACCAATCACATTGACAGTGTGGACAGTTCTAAGATCAACAAGAAACTCAAATGGCACTATTCTCACACCAAAAAACAGAGTTGTAACAAGCCACTCAATTTTGCAGTTGAATCAAGTCATTTACTACTTTCAATGTGACTTGAGTCAAATCAGTAACTCAAGTCATCGTATTATTTCTATGCAGAAAATTATGATACACTTGCTCGAGTCATTTCCCTTTTGAAAATTAGTGACTTGAGTCATGACTCATTGCAACACTGCCAAAAATGCACTTACTCATACTGCAGATATTTGGATGTCTTTACAAATTAACTTACACACAGCTACACACTATGATGGCTGGATACACACCTCTATGGAGTCAAGTGCTACACAAGTGGGACTTTTAATGCACTTGTGCTTGCCTCAAAGCTATTATCAGAATTATATTCACTTCATGTCAAAAATGGGCTCTCCTAATGACTGAATCTCCTTAAAAGTTTTGTACAAACCTGCTCAGCCTTAAGGAAATGAGAGACAAAATGTTGTTGCAACTTCTCATTTGCATAATTAATGCACAACTGCTCCAGACTATTACTAAAGAAACTCTCAAAGCCATAGATGTCCAAGAGACCAATAAAAGCATTACTGTTATTGGTCGAGGTATGCTTGTTGAGGAAAGCTACCAGCCAATTAAACAACCTGTCGAAAAGAAAGTAAATTCAATGCTTAATTGCTTGTACAGCAAATTTTATGAAAAGTTGAAAACAAGATCAAAACTTGTCATGAGGACGGATTTATTAATACGGACAAAAGATGGTATAATTTGCATAAAACAATGTGTGTCAGTTTAGTTTCCATGGTGATACTTCAGGTACACAATGAACTACATAGCCTACTTCATGCTTTACAGTGACCAACTTCATGTTTCCTGAATTTTGAGGGGAATTGAATTCCGTGACCTGTCTATGACCAAATTATGTTCAAATTATGAACAACTTGTGTTCAAGCCTGGTCCCACTTCTTGTTTTGTACTTTGTGTTCTGTTCATGTCTGTTTCCAAGCACGTAAAAAGCACACCAAATTATGTTCATTTCATCCAGTCTATAATGGTACCATGCATGGCAGACCCATGATGTAGAGGTCTGAGGGTCAAGGGGTTGGTCACTTAAGTTTGTGTCCTTTCAGGGACGTAGCTCCTTAATGAAGCAGAACTCCTTCTGGAGCAATCGTTTGGTTTTGCCCCTTGGCTCTTCGCCAGAGAGATGAGGGGACTTTGGAAAAAAAAGAATTATGGAAAATCCATAACTGCATACTTTTTGTTGGGTAAGAAAGTCAGGGAAAGGAAGATGCACTTTATATGTGTTTTAAAATCTTGAAGAAAACCAGCATTTTCATCATGATTACAAGACTTTTCCATCACTCTTTCATTTATCACAAAATGATACGACTTCTCCATCTTGGCAAGTGGAAATACAATTTTATGAGTTTAGTAGCCACATGAACCCTGTACATTAGACCTCAAGGTTGAATAGGGGTAGATTGGGGGTATCACAGCTTGTACTTTGGAGAATGTGTCAATTTGAGTCCAGGGTGATATGTTTGGGTGTCTACCTGCAGCCTACTACTTGGCCCACAGTGGCCACAATAGATCCCTAGATTGATAATGTGTAGTGTACATAAAGGAGTGGGTCATTTCTTGAGTACATGGATTTCATTTTTGAAATCCTACTGAAACTGAGATCATTATATCCGAAGTAGTTTCTCTCTACTACAGCCTACTTTATGCTCCAAAGTGACCACATTTTTTTATTTATTTTCTTTCATTATAGAACCTCAGATGAAGCTGGATGAGGCAGTGTACATGCATACATTAAAGGGGTGTGTAAGTGTATGGTTTTAACAATTTTAATAGCATAGGCATGCTGTTGTACAGTTTTCATTACAGACTCCATGCTACACATTGGCTGCAGCAGAACCTGGATTAATTTTTTAAAAGACAGTGTGGAGGTTTTCCAGACCGTCTTGAGATGAACAAGTCAGTTTGGGTTCCAAGGAGGTGCTTCTGGAATACTATGAAATAGTTTTTGCCAGTGCATACATGTAGCCATAGCTAGTGAAAAAGTGCATGGTGGCCATGGACCACCATGAAGTAACATGACCCTTGCAAATTTCTACCATACCACGACTAACTGCTCCTATAATGTGGAATCCACAATTTGAATTACATAAACTCTCTGTATCAAAAGATCTTCCAGCTGGATTGAAAGATGTTTTCCCTGTCTGTAAGGTGATATCACTAAAATGGCAAAAGAGGCATTGCATCAAAATGTATTTGGTACCTTGAATACAACAATTTTGCTACACAATCCCTTCTGCTACTGGCCTCTGGTCCTAGGCAAGGTTTCATAAATACACTTTTTCTTCTGCCGTGACTTGCAGATATCCTTCGTGTAAGCATGTAATCAGAAAATGCATCTGTCTTGAGACCCAGAAGAGAGCAACACATCTGTAAGGCTTCTTGTACTGTAGATATAAAGAAATGATATAAAGGAAATTATGTGCTTACATTATATAATGAAAAAGGCATAAAATACTGCAATCATTACCATTTAGTCCATTCCACCCAAAATATTACAAGTTACAGGACTTCTGAATCTTGCATCATTTGAAAATTTTAAAGTCTCAGCAAACAAACTAATAATGAGCTAATTTACAATGCAGAAAATTTAATTTTGTGACAACCTTTACTTCCTTGAAAATTAAGTCACAACGCTACCTAATTTTGAATTTCCTATCTATTTTTACATACATATCATGATTTTAAAGGTATGAAATATTTTCCGTACCACAAACTCATTAATGACCTCTATGTTAATAATTCCAAAAAACTTGAAAAAGAGTTACAAAGAAAAAATGCAAAAAAGACATTACATCACATGCCATTTACTACCAATTTTACAGGCAGTCTCGCATTTTTGAACTTTAAAAAGACAACAAGTGGAAATAAAAATTTTAAAATCCTAGGTGTTGCTTACTGAAATGTTTAATTCAAATGACCTTAAAGAAATAATGACATGCCACAAAAAAGCCTGATCGTACTTAGCAGTTAAGGACTAAGATCCTCTGAGGAAAGATCCATTGGAATTATATCAATATACCTTTTACCATTCTCAAGATATATTTTGTCACAGTTTGACTGTTTTTGAAGTACATTACTGCCTATGCAAAAATAATGATCTGAAGTGTTGCATATAGTGTTAGGACTTCTTTTAGTAATTATCTGTAGACTTAATTACTCATCAGATAGGTTACAGTTTGGTCAGTGATATCTACTGTCTTTCAAGGACACAATTTGAACTTCTGGAACAAATTCCTCAGGATAAACTGATGTTACAACTGTCCTTGAAATGAAAGTTGAAAACATTAGACATATTTCACCAATCCCTCTTTTGAAATTACAAATTTGCATGTTGAGGTATATGTTTATTCACTATGTGGAAAATAGAAATAACCTTGAAAAATGAATCAATATCTGATGGATTTTGATTTGAACTGTTGTTATTTTCTAGGTGTTTAACACTTTTAACATCAAATGTCCAACTATGCATTTTTTAAAGAAGCACTTTGAGGTGGTACGTGAAATTTGCTTCATTTTTACAACCTGTCATGTTTTTATTCATGTACGGTACTAATGACAAAAAGGTCATCCTAAGACAATCCCCATACCCTATGTACAAATAAACTTTCCATGAGTGATTTATTAACTATTCAGTTCTTAAAAATTTGTGACCAGACACTTTCTCACATTATTATTAATCATAATTGCACATGACTTTTTCAAGCAAGGGTTCAAAAATTCCAAATTTTTAGTTTTTGCAAAAGTGTTGGATGTGAAAGTTGACTAATTATGCTAATTGTGAACATTGTCATGTGGTAGTACTCTTCAACATCCACACAAAATTGTCAATATAAACTCAATGTGCCGCTTTAAGTCACCAGACCTTTGAGGAAGACTCAGGGATCACTTAGAAATGCAGTCTAAAAATGAAGATAGTGCCATATTAGAATCAAAAGTTTTGAAACATTTCATGAAAGAACAACCCAGACATGCCTCTTAATAGCTACTCTCTTTTTCAGTGAATACAAACAAAATGGAACAAAGAGAACAAGAGAGTAAAAAACGATTGCATCACTTTGTAAGCTTTCTGTGGATTTACAATATTCCTGATACTCTGTCTTGACTTCCCATCAGGTTTTGCAAATCTTATTTCCTTCCCACTACAGATGCAAAGTTATAGGCCTGCTAAAAGTGTCATTTCAATATAAACACACCGTGAGTAGATTCATCAATGTCACAAGATTCAGTGTCATCATCCTCAAGGAAGGAAATGTTTCCAAGATACAGGAGACCAGATAATATCTGAAATGAAGAGAATAATAAAATTCTTATAAGAAATGATAATGAAACTTAATTCATACTGTAAACAAATTGGCAGTTATAGGAAGTGAGAAATGAAAGTCATGCAAACCATACATTGTGTATAAACTTAAGTTTGCACTTTGAAAAGGCATTTATGTCAACAATATTTCTGAGAACCATATTTAAATTAGTCTCTGAAATACATTTCCACTTTTACATGCACTTTTGTATGTATGAAGTCATTTTCACACAGACAATTATTAATGACAATATAAAACCATCAGGGCTTTATACTAACATTACAATCAGCGGTTGTTTATTCATAGGGTAGACGTGTAAAACAGACATAGTATAAAAGCTCAATATTTGATAAATTTTGATGGGAATTTTTGCTACTTGCCATGCTTTTGGTGTCTTTTTATGTTTGTTAGACAGAAGGTGTGACATTTACCTGTCCACATACCTTAAACATTCTTTATGTTTAAATGTACAACTTCTTCTTTGGAAGACAATCTTAAGGGGTACATGACAAAACCAGTTATCAGTGTGGGTGTGTTTGGGTGTGTTTTTCGGTGTATACTGTATGTATGAACGTATGTTCTAATGGAATGAGATGGCAACAATTATCAATGATTACACTACTTGAGGATGATCTCTGAGGCTTTGTGACAGCAAAACTATCAAAGTTCCTTACACTGAGAAATTACCTTGTTACATTGTCATATATAAAGTAAACTTAATCTACAAACAATTCTGTTTCACTACTTTATTGTGGTTTGCTTCTACATGTGTAAACTTATCTACAGTATTGAAAGAATAACTAAAGCTTAATTCTATGAATAAATCACCCCTGCTTGTTTCAGCTCTACAGGATGATGCAAACTATGGTACATTCAACTATGTTAATCTCAAAACAAAAGATAACATACAATTGAATGCGAAATTCACAATTGCTTTAATTTTAAATTCAAGTTCTTCTTTTATGTACCAAAAATTAATTTTGTAAGCATTCTTTTGATAAACTTGATCAAGCACAGAATGTACAAAACAGACACACAGGAAAATAACTGATATACATGTGCAATGGATAGTCTCAGCAATTTTCAATACTAAGTCAATGGGAGCTACTGAAAGTAAGACTATAAAGTGCAAGTTGTGCCTTGAAAACTTTGGGGCCTTGAAGGGCAGTTAATTGTTTTACAATGCTAAGCAACCACAAATGTTGAAACAGCCTATGTGGCTTATAGATTACAGCTTCACATCGAGTGGCTACCTATCTCAACAATTTAGATCAAATTTGGTTTCTTCTGAATTTGAAAAGCCAGTTCAGATGTGAAAACCATAGATTGCTCTTGGATAAAAAAAACCCACCTTACTTTGACCAGGCCAGGGATCGAACCCAAACCTCCCAGTTGCCAAGCTTCATCAATTCATATGCCACCGCCTTTGTCCACTCGGCCACAGCACAGGTTGTGTATGGCATGCATCATTACTTTTTCACTAATATTTCCTACTCGCTGGTTGTATTACCTTAAAGATCTTCTCTTGCTGTTTTTCATTGATGCCAACACTCTTCATGGCCTCCCTTGTAGAACTGAAAGATGATTCTTCCCCCATTGATCCAGAATTGGGCAGAAAAACAAATGGTGTTTCTCCCTTCCCCTGGGGTGGTAAACCCCAGGTGGTCCTTTCCTCTAAAGTAGCTGATTCCATCATCTCAAATTAAAATAATGCAATCAGTTGCAACAGTAATAATAATAATAATAATTTTCAACTGGTTTACAAGTTACAAACCTTTCAGAATCAAAGTTGATCGATGAAATTTTGATCAATCATTGCTAACATTATCATAATGTGTATACCTAGTAGTACTAGTTGCCGTGCGTCTGCCTAGTCCTTACAAGTGCTTCGGGATCAAATCATTGAGAAATTCAATGTAAGGGAACCGTTATGAATCTTTATATTTCATTGCAGGTCTCTGGCATGAATAATACTTCAGTGATTTCTTACATAGTGATTTATGTGACTTCTCCATTGACTTAAAGGGAAAATGCAGTCCCCCACAATTTGAATTAGTGTACCCTGGTACACTAGTTCAGGAATGGCTCATATCAATCATGTGACAACACTTTTGCACTTATTTCTTAAATTTATGCAGAATAACTCCTTGGTTCACCTTCAATATTCAACGATTTTATCGAGAAACATTATTGAAATACTTGTGAGAGAAATAAGAGGAGATCTGTAAGATTTAGCAAATTTTTGAAAATAAACTTGGGGGGACTGCCTTCTCCCTTTAACTGTGTGTGAGACAATCCTTCGGTAGAATGTTGCTTAAAAGATGTACACAGTAAGCCAATGGAGCTTCTCCATTGACTTTACTGTATGTGAGAGAAATCACACAGTTAAAACCCGTACAAATACCGTCAACGTGATCGCTTGAAATCAAACTTGCTTTAGACATTTTAAGGTACGTATGTCATTGAGGGGAATATTGTTACAGAAACCCCTTAATAAATTTAGTAGACACCACCTCAGTGAACCTTCAGTTGGAACGAAGTGGGGAGGTATGATGTCATACGGCATATTCCACACAAGGAGAGGGGTTATTGTTAAATTGTACGTACACATAGTACAGCATGTATACTAGACTTCCATTGTTTGACATGTTGCTTCAGGCAGGATGTACACTGTCATGAAAATCTTGATTGCTTCAGCATGATTGTGTTTGCATGCATAATGTACCTTGGTATAGGCACCTAACTAGTAAATCTTTTAGGAGCATTGACACCTTGGTGAAATCATTTTGGCGCACTTGAGAAATTCTGGGCGCATTTGCGACCAAACTGGTTGCCCTGTACAGTACTGGTAATCAAACAGTTATTCATCTATCTATATTTGAACTGAGTCAATTTATTTCGGTTACCAAGTACATTAATCACTCTGAAACAGGCAACATCACAAGTCCATCTTGAGCAAAACCACTTTCTCCTGAACTTTGAACTGAAATCTTTAACCATTTACTGTATTTCACTCTTAGCATGGTGGTACTAAAAAACCCCAAAATTTACTCTTTACTCAAGTGAGTACGAAGTACTTACATCATCACCCTCGCTACATGGAACATTTATATTCACTTAACGAGTAAGGGAATAAAAATTTATCTATTACAGTGTAAGCAAGCTATAAAACCTTTCTGAGAGTACATGACTCACTTGATAGAATATGTGGAAGTTTCTTTCTTTCTGGCCCTGGTGAACAACTCTTGTTTTTTCAAGCAGATAAGTCTGTATGGAAGCACCAATGATGAAACCTGACCTGTACAAGGAAGAAAGGAACAGGTTATTTATGTGGCAAATGTTTTGCTATTAAATAACAAGTACACCCAGAAACTATCATATACATGATTTATCTTGGAATATGGAGTTGAAGACTATATACACAAACATTAGTCAAATTAAACATATAGCCACAGGAGGGGATGGGGAGAGGGAGAAGGGTGGGGGGTGAATCACCATCACCCCCAAAAAAGGAAGTTTAAATTGATAAGTCACCCTCTTTAATTTTTGCATGGCCATTGTTTAATACACAGACCCTGATGTTGCAATCATGCTAGAACCCCCAAAAAGTTGAATGGCTGGCTCACATCAAACCTTGAACATTCATTCTACCACCTCTTGCCATCCGTTATTGAGAATCCTGCATTCTGATTGGTTAAACACTGACCTGTTATTCTGCAA
>WURT03067992.1:0-13577 GCA_009936505.3 Holothuria glaberrima
ATTACACGATGCTCTGGGAATGCAAGCGATTCCTATTTATTTCAGATTATTTATATATTTACTTTATATATATATATGTATATATATATATATTTATTTATATATATATATATATATATATGAAGTTGCCGATATATCAAATTATTATTAATTAATTATTATTAAAGCATAGTATATATATAAATATAGTATATATTATTATGCAATGATAACATGGACATGCTAGTTGAAGTTATTTTTTTTAAATCCATTTAATCTGGTCGACGACTTGAGAAGGGCTAGAGGGTGCAAAAACTGGTGAAAGTTTGAACAATGGTGCTAGTTTACAGATTTAACTATGGTAACAAATTTGTCTTAGAGTGACAAGCTCTTCCATCTAGGGGGATTGGTATGTCAAATTGTTGCCATACATTCCTTCTTGGACGATAAAAGAGGCCAGACTGCAAAAAGAAATGTTTTCGCGTGCAGTGGTGCCGGCACGCGTGATTTTTGTCCCAGGATGAATGGGGGCAATTACAGTTTTTTACCCTAACCCTAGCCTTGATCCTAACCTTAACTTGTCTTCTAATGGATTTCCGTAATTTTCCAATTTGTTTAAACTAAACGGCAAAGGCGCTTAAACTGTTTTGAAGGGGGTAGGGTGAGGTGTGTTTTGGACTAACTCGAGTGATGATTTGTTTCATTTTCTATTATTAAAACGGTTAGAAAATAATGAAATTTTTGCAACTATTAATAATTGAAAGACGCTCTGCCCGCCTTTAGCATCATCGTTGTGCTTGTTATCAATACGGTCTTTAATGTATCTACAATTCTTAAGCAAATGGAATGGAAACATCCTTATGCGGGTTCTTCTCCTGAAGTCTTTCCTCCAGCAAGATGCATTGCTTGAATAATGAATACACCAGCATGACTCTGGATAAAGATAAAATAGCCCAGAAACTGGGCCGTAAAACCTCATCTAACAAACTAACCCATGATTACCTGGCATATAATCAATCGCCCAAAACATATTTAAAAAAAAACAGCTAAATCTCACAAACGTCCTCTTGTTTCACTTCAAGTATCTTTCTTGATTTAATAAGACATCCGTTGCATATTCATGGTAAACCAAAGAGTTGCTCTATGTGTGATTTTCCCCACTCAGTGAGAAACATACTGTAACATGATCCAAAAAAGCCATTCATAAAATAAGTTACCTGGTAAACTCATTAAACTTAGAGTGACTGCGTTTTCTCTTTAAATCAAACCTCATTTATATTCTTGAAATCTAAACATGTTTCTAAAGCTTGGAAACTAACAGTAAAGAATACTTAGTAGCAACTTTTTAGATCTGAAATGCGTCATTTCCCCCATTATGGAGATATTTCGACCAAATCTTTTCTTGCAGGCCTACGCTAAGGCTACGGGTCAACCGATGGTAGTTTCCCAGTGGCGTACTCAGGGCGCAATAGGGGTACCAGGCTTGAATGGATGCCATGCCACCGTCGAAAAATTCAATAAATAATTAAAATCTCAGATCATGTTTTCAGTCCAAAGCTTTACTAAAGATTACACCATTTTACTCTAAAAAGAGAACAGGTGCCATCCCTCCCCTGAGGCAATATCCCCTTTAAATACACCCTACCAAAATGGAAATCACTAAATAATGAGGATTTCTAAACACATAATAAATTCAACGCTTTAAGAAGCTTTACCAAATATAGCACCATTTTGCATCCAAGCCACCTCACATAGACAAAAATTTCTCAAAGAGTATAGATCTTCCTAATATAGAGTGTCATCCCTTCTCTTAGAGAGCCTAGCACCTCTTGACTAACGCCCAACCAAAAATGGGAAGAATATCACTAAATAATTACAATTTGTAAAGATATAATCAGTTTAAGGCATTGCAAACGATAGCACAGTTTTGTTTTTAAACCATTCCTTACATGTTCCCCATCCCTTCAGCACCCTCCACCAGCTGACCAGGATGGCACTCATGTACATGCGAAAAAAGGAATGGTCTTCCCGGGTGTCGATTATCTGTAGGTACGCAACTTGGTGCTCCGTTGAGCTAATGTCATAAACTGCTCCCTAAAGATTTCGTCCAGGCTACCGCCGTGGTCTGTACGTAAATTTTTTGTAGAAATGGTTTTAAATTCAACATCGTTTTTGGCGCACTTCGTATCGCCGTTTCGTACTTGACCTGACGTTAACTATGCCAGTCGTATAATTCCAGCCTTGGAGAGGTGCCATGCCTTAACTAAAATATCACTAAATGATGGAAAATCCCAAGTATGTTATCCGTTCAAAGTTTATCAAAGATAGCACCATCTTGCATCTAAGCCATCTGAAAAACATACTCATTTCCCAATGGAGGGGATTAGCTTACACCCCCTCCACAAAAGCAATACACGCCACCCTTAACCCCAACCTAAAATGTGAACAATTCACTAAATAATGAGAGTTTTAAAATATGTCAACTGTTCAAATCTGTGCTAAAGATAGCATAATCTTGTATGTAAACCATCTTAGGCAGATATAGGGGATTGGAACACCTTGCCTTGTTCAAGTGTCTTAAAGTGTCTCAAAGTAATGCCTGAATGCAAATTTTACCATGAAAACGATAGCAATTGAAAAATCATCGTTTAACTTTTGGGTCGTGAATATATATATATATATATATATATAACCATCTTGGCTTCATAGCTCAGTGGTTAGAGCGTCCGCACTAGCAAGCGGGAGGTCCCGAGTTCAAATCCCGGTGGAGTCAACTTCTTTTCACCTCAGCCAGATTTTCCAGCTTCACAATTTTTCACTATATATATATATATATTAATTTTATATATTTCATTACTCGAAATCTTAGTTACAGAAAGGAAATTAAAAGAACGGCAAATTAAGTTGGTTTATGACTATCATTTTTTGTCACAACTGTTCAGTTTTACTCACGTCCTGATGGTTCATTTTAAACCAACTGATTCTGCACATCTAACACACTACTGAAAAAGTAATGATAGAGTAATTTACCATTCAATTCATTTGGTAGACACTTTTTTAAAATAAAATATTAATCATATGCAACTCTGCACAGAGACAGCTAATGAGTGAAACTTACAGACTTGTCCTACAGGCTTGGAAATCCTCTTACAAACAGCTGTAATCAGAGTTTCAGAGAGTCGGGTCTACCAAGGAATGGGACAATTTACACAAACTACAAGCTCACAAGCTCATGAATACTACACTTTATCACATTTCCGGCAATTATATGAAGTGATACATGACTTGTAAGGCTAAATAGCACCATTGACATATTTTTAGTTTTCTTTGGCCCACAAAAATCGATGTCAATGAACCCTTTTAAAAGGACCTTACAGCTGGAAATTTGAGGGGCTTAGTTTTCGGGTGGTGTAATGAAATCACGAATAATTTGCTTTTCAAAGTGCATTTTCCCTAATCTCCAGTCTTTAGAATATACGCACAGTTTTCGAGACTGTACCCTAATAACCCACGCATGGTAAACGCATTGCCGGCAAAGCTATGAGAAATTTGTGATTTCAAGCAATTGGCTATAGCTAGGTACAGCATTTGGGATGCCAAATTTCCCGATCTCATTCCCACCCATCAGCAGTGCAGAAAAACGCTCGGGGACCATGGACAAGAAACAGCGAGGGGCTCCTAAACCAATGATGTCATAAACCCATTTTCCTAAGACCACTCTGATATCCATGAGGAAGTACGGGATAAGAATGAGACCTCGCACGCACCAGATCTGGGTTCAATACCGTATCAGTCCCATTCTTGCCTGGTTCTTCAAAAGCAGTTCTGCAGTTGTAAATAGCTTTGTGGTTCCTCTCGGGTCTGCACTGGGTGGTCAGACAGTGGGCACAGTTACGAATTTTTGAGATTTTTTTTCACATTCGGTTAAGGGACCCTGGACCCTCGGGGTCCCTGAACATTTTCCATCCAGTCCACCGCTTGATACGCCAGTGCCACCCATGGTCCCATATGGCTCCTCAGCGGAATGTGATTCCCTCTATATCTTCACTGCAGTCTTGGATACGCTACTTCTTAATTTAGAGCTCTTTCATGATGTATGCAGGTTGCTATAATGCGGGTTTCCCTTCACTGTTGTAAGGAGTCATGACTCAAGTCACTAATTTTCAAAAGGGAAATGATTAGAGCAATTGTATTATAATTTTCTCCATAGAAATAATACAATGACTCGGGTCACTGACTCGACTCGAATCACATTGAAAGTAGTATATGACTCAACTCGACTGCAAAATTGAGTGACTCGCTACAACTCTGTTTCCTCAAAACTAGGATCACCCCTTTCTGGCCAATACAATCAATTAAGTTCAGTGAGGTAACACATTTCAAGTGATAACAGCTCATTTTGAGGAAAGTTAGTAGCCAGGACGTCTTGAGTAGTTTCGGGGTGCCTCCATGACTGCTAACTTCATTAGGTTATGGTAAGAAGGAGTGAAGTCAGCAGCTAGAAGAGATGAGCCAAATTACTCAGAAAACAGAAAAAGGGTGCCTGCTATATAGACAAAGCACTGGCAGAGAGGGAGGAGCAGGTGTGAGAGATGGCATGAGAACACGTATTTTAAGGTGATTGTAAACGTCCCCTCAAAAAAAAGGTTGGGATTTGTCCCACCAATTAACCCCACCAATGAGTAGAATTATGAGATAATGACTCTGATTTGACGGCAGGGTGCAGACTTATTCAAAGTCGAATTATAAAATGTATTAAAGGTCATAATCTCCTCTTTTTAGCAGACTAAAGAACGTTGGATGTGTGGAAATGCTTTTTAGCATAGGCGTTGCAACGTTTTACAGTTTAGAAAAATATACTAAAATGTTTTTATCATTATTGTAAGGGAGGTTATCGCTGAGTGACATCGAATGTTGTGGGTGAAGTTTTCCTCCTAAAAGTTTCCATAACATGTTGCACAACTTACACATCGCCGGCAGACTTGAAAAGTATAAACAAGTTAATATTTATTCAAACTGATAATTCTAGCCTCTAAATTAACAGTACTGTTAATCAGCTTGCAAAACGCATGATTGGTACCAGTAATGAACACTTCTACTCGCAATACCCTTTGTTCCTTACTGCCTAACTTTTTCGATTGTCATGTGAAACCAGGGAGCTTTAATTTCAGCTCCTGGTTGGAATCAAGTAAAACGAGGAGACACAAACATTTCTGTTTAAATTGCCTTCTCTTCAATTGATGGTTCTCTGGCAAAAAAAATCAAGTAGGCGCTGTGTGTCTGCTTTCAGTGGCCGAACCAATGTCGGGGGAGGGGACAGTGATGAGTCACTCTCTATCAGTGAAGTGTTTTTTCTACTTTTGTTCGCAATTCCCACATAACACTACAACAAAAGAATACTTGTTGAAAAGTAGCCTTTATTATATTGCATCATGATAATGTGGTGTCTCGCTCCCTCTTTCGCCTCGTGCATCATTCATAAGTCTAGGTCTATGTCCGAGCTCAAAAATTTGTCTCTTGAAGTAATTGCCTCATCACCGTGACTGGCTCACAGCAAAACATCTGAAGTGAGTGAATTTCCCACTGCCGGTATGTTTACTGCATTGTAAATTAGATACAAGCTCAACGTAATAGTTCTGCATGCATGGGCATTTGAATTCAAGAGAGGAAAGCATGGCCATTGCACCAAGCAAAATCGAGAAGGTATAGTATTTTCTCACGATTTTTAAACATGTATTTGGACAATTCTATCTCGTGACCTTTGACCATAGTTTCACTTAATTCAGCTAAGCGGTTCTCAATTGATGGTTCGTTACCCAATGTGGGTCGCCAGATGTTTCTGAAAGGTCGCTTGTAGCTTTGTGGGTCGCGTGGGTCGCAGGCGATTTCTTGACTGGAAGAGCCGCCGTTGTCACGTAATCTCCTTTGATTGTCGCAACTAAAGGGGCGGGTTCCTCTTCACAGGTAACAAGATTTTTATACATGTGTGACTTCCTAGCAGGTTTGTGAGTCGCTGGGTGACAGTGCATAGCCAGAAATGAGTCACGTCAGAAAAGGTGTGAGAACCGGAGAATTAAATAAATACAAAAAAACCAGATTTATCTAATCTTTTACCTTTAACCTTTTCTTCCGGTAGTATGTGAGACACAGTTTACTACTCTGGCGTATCTTCATACTAAGTTTAAAAACTTTGGTCCAGCTGTTAAGGTGGAGTCGTTGGAACTGCATTGTGCTTAAAATATGCAGTTGACCTTTGACCACGTAATTTTTGACGTCGGTTTTTATGGAAACATGACATTTTCCTAACCCTTGTGAAGTTTTTATGTCACTTCAATGTTTTCCGGAAGGCGGGGGGGGGGGGAGGTAACGAAAAGTAGATTTCTACACAACGTTACCATTGACCTCTGACTTATAGCCAAATGGTATTTTCGTGCCAATTGACCTTTGACCTCTGGTCTTTGACCTTCACTTTCGGAGCTACCTTCTAGATATAATATCCTATCCTAAGGGTACCTCCTCAATTGGTTATATGACCTAGTTGAAGTTTCCGATACAAATGCTCTCTCTTCTCGAAAAATTTGACCTTCATGGCAACCATATATATTAGAAGTACGAGCCATCCCCTTGATATTTGGAAAGTTTGATGTCAGCGGTTTTTTTTTTCAAATACTCTCGAATTATAGCCAACTGTTTTACACAATTAGACCAAGTTACTTTTAGGGATCTAAGAGAAGCAGTTTCCGTCCTTTGTGTACTTCCTCACCAAGTGTTAAGAGAATAGGTGCCGTCGACAATGAGGACTTATTGACACAAGTTTGTGATTAAAAATATATATTTGACTTTGTTTCCTTATAAATTTATTTTCAGTAGATACTGGTAGCATGATACAAAAGTTAATAGCACTCAGATGTCCAAATGACAGAAAAACGTGGGACATACACAACCAACAAAACCTACAACCCGACTTCATGTCGGCGTGGGGGGGGGGTTCCATGATATGAATCTCATAATCATCGTGTATTTCACAATCCAGTATAAAATTGTAGGTCATATATCTTTATTTTTAAATAAATTAATAAAGTAAAAGGACTTACAGTTATGTCTTCAGTCCAAAAGTTCTGGAAATCGTTGTTGGGAATGCTCACTCTATAGATCGAAGATCTGCTTGAACGAAAAACTACTTCGGGTAAGAGTAAGGTTTAGGAATCGAGTTAGACACAGAAATGGGCTAAGAATTATGAAAAGATTAGTCTCATTATGCTAAGGGTTGATAGTATGATTACGATTAGGGTCAGAATAACGTTAAAAATTAAGTTCTTCGGTTTAGTGAACTTTCGATCTAGTGAACCCTGCTCAAAAGTTCAGAAATTCGCTTGTATAAATTGAAAGTAGTAAAAGCTTCTCTTTTCGAAACTTGTACAAACATATTGCCGGTCAGGTAGATCACTGTTGATATCATGAAGTACTTTTGTTTAGTTTCTTCTCCAATATTATTTTTTTTTAAATTTAAGCAAGTCTAATCAAATTAGTTTGACCTCAGAGTTGAGACTAAACACTTAAAATGGGGATTTTTGAACTAAAAGGCATTGAATTCCTTCGGACAATATCTACGCATCCCCAGTTATACCTACAGCGACCACAAACAAAAAGGATAATTTGGAACAATGCTCTAAAGGCTAACTAGTTACTGACAGTAAAGTACGAAACACTGTTCTAACATTCAAAACGACTGTTTATGATTCCCAAGAAAACTAATGATGCAGCTGCAATAAACTACCAATGCTCATGATTTAGGTCAAAGATCAAAAGGAGTATAGGACTAAACTTTGGTGTCAGATTCAGAATAATATCCGAATTCCCTCGCATGATTTAAAACGCACACCTATATTGAGTAAGTTAGAGGGAACTGTTGACAAGTATGTTGTAATTAGCGTCGAAGCGCGTCGAAACCTTCAAAAAAACCTTCAAAAAATGTTCATCTTAAGTGACTGGCAATGTTCAGGTAAGGGGCAGATTTTACGATCGGCTCTTCGAGATGTAGCAGACGACGTTTCCTAATTGTACTTAGTTCCTTACACTTCTTAAGCCTACTGAGTCATCAAGAACATCACACAGAAAAACTTATTGTCTGCAACTAGTAAGGTACAAAGAGAGAATTTTCGATGGATCTCCATCTGATATCACCTCCCTGGCTTCATTCAGGGTTAGGGATTATATTAGGATAACAGATACGGGCAAAATTACGGTAACAATTAAGATCTTCGGTTTAGTGAACTTTTGATGTAATGAACTTTCGATCTAGTGAACCTTCGATCTAGTGAACCCTACTCATAGTTTCAGAAGTTCGCTTGTATGAATTTTTAGCAATGAAGACTCCCCTTTTAGAAACTTGTGCAAACATATTGCAGGTCATCAGGTAAATCATTGTTGATATCATGGAGTGCTTTTGTATATTGTGTACTTTGACAGAGGTTTTCTCTCAAAAGGGTTGTTTGTTTCATAATGCAGTTCACTGAAAAGTAATGTTAATGACCTTTAAATAAGCGTGTGCAGTGAGTGATACTATACTTAAAAATGTGAACATCACTTTGACAACTGTTGCCCATAGTACAAAATTGCACATAACTGCCTAATGATGCAAGTCTGGAATTGGAAGTGTTAAACGTGGCAACTGCGACAGGAGCGCGCCGTCATTCCTCACCGGAATTGCTATGAAAGCCACGAACGTTCATTTGAACACATACATTTGGGATGGTATTACAAATAAAACAGAACTTTAAATGCTAGAGCGCGCCGAGCGGGCGAAAGTTTCGATAGTTCAGGAAGGATTTACGACTACTGAAAGTTTGCAAACGATTTGTGAAAGAAAACTATTTAAAGAGATCAATCACTCAGTCGATGTCACACCTCAACCTATGGCCTACAGAAATCTGTAACTCAAACTCCTTTTGGGTTCATTAAAAAAAAAAACAATCGGAAAATTTCGAGAACCGGTCTGAGGCAAGCGAGCCCTTGCCCCCGTGTCACTGTCATTTCTCCTGTCCTCTTATGGCCCAATTCCTAATCGCAAACCTCGTACATTGCATAACATGTATTCTGAAACAAAAAATCTGTCACCGCGAGTCAGCGTCTACCAGCAAGCAAGAGTAACCAGGGGCAGCGAGATTGTAGCGAGTTATGACTCTTATCGCTATTTCCCACGATTCAGTTGACTCATGTCGGCCGTTTCTAAGGATTCAATGACTTGACTCTAATGGGTTGTCCGTACAAATCTAGACTCTAGTTTTGTGGAAAGGTTTGTTTTTAAATTTTCCCCTCAAGCCATGCCCGGGTGTCATTCTATTCGTTTTGTATTCCTTGTTTCTCTCCTCTTCCTCTATCCTTCCCCATTTTCCCTTCATTTTGCCGACCGGTGTAAAACTTATTTAGTCGTCTCATCGTGACACGATATCACACTATCATGAACAACTCTTGGTATGTTTGAGAAACTATTGTAAAGTGGTTCCGAGGACACATCGTTACGTTTCATGTGCTTTGATGACTTTTCTCAAATATCATGACATAAATTGTTTTTAGGGCCTACATACATTCCAATTTTTCCTCCCTGAGCCCCCACCCAGTCCCCCGCAAACAAACGCGCCTTTTTCGTCTTTCCTTCTTTTTTCTCTTTTTGTTTTTGCCGACTGCCGACTGGTGCAGACTTTTGCCAACTGGATTCGTGAAAGGGCGTGCCACATCCCCAGACCCCTTCTAGTGAGGGCCTTGTGTTTGAGACATCTACTCTTAATAAATTATAATTTCAAATCGGGTGTTTTTAATTCCATGTTTATTCCTTCCCCCTTTGTTTAATAGATGTTAGAGTTGAGTAATCCCTGAGTACATGTCAAATGTTTGACAAGACGTCTGCCTGTTATGTTTTTTTTTCGGACAAAGAAGCTGGAAACAATTTATGTTCCAATGATCAATGGCTGTTATCCAGCGTTTTGGCAAGTACTTGAACGGAAGGTGCTGTCCAGATAAAAGTAGAAATTCATTTTGAAAATAGAACTTTGTAACATCAAAATTTAGTAAATTAGTTGTGATATTTCAATAAAAGTGATACCCTATTTATTAAGGATTGTTACGGATCTTACAAAACAACCTCGTTTAAATCTTTGATAAACAAAATAAATCTTTGAGTTGTTTTGGGATATTGAGTCGAAAACGTGCTTCACCTAGCAAAAATTGTGGGTATTGGCAGACAAGCAATGAGCCATATACAGCCCTCACAGCCCTAATCACAGCCGTCTGTGTCTATTTGGGTATACGGTACTGCGTTTACCAGGTGTGTGCTTCCATGCATGCTCACGGACTCCGGTCCACCCAATCTCCCCCTATGAAAAGCTACAGGTGAATGACTGGTTAAAAGTTCTTATGAAGGTGGTTCAGTAAATACCAACATACCTACTTCCAAGGGTCAAAATACAAATTACAAAACATAAAAATGTACAAACAAGAGGGCAATCAAAGAGTTGCTGATCTCATCCCATACATCCTTTCGCTCCTCCTAGTGTACATAGAACTCTTTCATTTTATTTCAACCTAATTGTTGGTGAAGATCGACAGAGCCTAAGATCAAAAACTCTAATGAGAATAATAAGTTCATGTTTTCAGGTCAACCACCATCATTATAGTTTGAACACCCATGGGAAACTGGGAAAAGAGAATGCTAATCTTCAACCAGTGAGCTGGGGATGAGTTGTTCACTCCGTTCGGCAATCATCTTTCTCTTTAAAGGTAGGGTTTAATCAAAACTATCATTTTTATTTGACAAAGAGGAACTACATCTCCACAATTTGGGGAATCTTCCATCCAAATGGGACATTTAGGTCTATTACTCGAGATATCAGCAAATGAATTTACTCCATTTATGACCCAAAGCAAGCAGAGGTTATATGACTTCCTCACATTGCAAAGGAATGCTTTGTTTCCTTTTAAGTTTTCAGTCCCTTGTGTTTATCTTGAAGGTAACTGGGATAGGACTCCCCATGGGGAATATTAAGTTTGCAAATTTGTGAAATTGTGAAATCACATTTTGATAACATGTGATTTTGAAGGAGAAAGTTAGTTTGAAAAGTTAAAAAAATCTGCTCATTCATGTGAGGCTATGATGTCATATGTGCATGCTTCAAGTTCCCTTGGTGCTGAAAATGTGACAACTTTAACTGCTAATATCTCGAGATCCCCATATCGGATCTCAATGCAAATTTCTACAGAATGCTTAGAATGAGTGCTCCTCTAATGTATCAAATCTTGATTTAAGAGTGGACCCTTTCGGTCAAGAACGGACTTGCATCACTCCCAAGTTTAACTTTCCACTTGGGGTAAGCAAAAGTCTCGGTGACGATTCTTTGATTGATATCCGAGTTACAAAATTCAAAAGATGCAAAGCAGATCATGTAACACAGCTTACACAGCCTGTGTTTTGATTACACATTAGGGTCATATATGCTCACCAGGATATGGCCTTAAACAATAAACTATGTTTGTGTCGTCACCAGGAGAAGCTAAAGACAGTTATGGGGATGGGGCTAGGACTCACTTCGTTGGGAGAATGAAACTAGCTGGGATGAGAAGGTTTCTCCTTTAAGTGTCGCAACCGTCAGATAATATCGGTGCCATGTCTGCAGCTCGGTATAAAGAACATCAAAATTTGTTAGGTACTTTCCAGTAACTTAGATGTCGACAGTTGACGTCACAAATTCTGCACTACAGTCAGTCAAGCCCAACGATAAAAACGAAAACCAAACGTTAGCCTCCAGCAAAGTGCCCTACTAAGGCAGGGACGTTGCCAGAGGGGGAGCAGTGAGAGCGACTCGCCCCCTTTCAGCGTCGAAAAAATGTTATAACTTATGTTTTTGCAGCCCATTGCTCTTTGATCTTGAATTGTCGTCAGCTCTGCATGTTAATTCCATCATAATCCAGGGACGAAGCCGGGGGGGGGGGGCAATTAATACTCCCAACATTTTCTAATCTTATCCAGATATCTGATAACTCGAATCAGTAACGATCAGGTCCAAATCTATCCCACTTTTAAGAAGCTCGGCGAGTTTTTTTCTCTTATCAAATTATCAATTTCTCCCAAATCTACTCTACTGTGGTTAGTCCTAAGTACCTTGTAAAGATGGGTTGCCTCAACTTGTCCAGATGGTAACACAAGTCTTCCTTAGTTAGGGAATTTCAAAGACAACACAGCCTATAGCTCGATCAAAGTTCAAAAATAAAATGTTTTGATCATGGATTTAATAGGGCCTAATTGGCCCATGGTTAGGCTTTAGCGTACGTAGGTCCGCATTAACTTTGTGTGAAAGTCATTGACTGTTTTCGATCTACTTTTGTGCAAAAAAAGCCAAAAAGCTCCAAGAAGCGGGGAGAATTTCGAAGTGGGGCTGAACATATTCTTGCTTAATACACTCGGGAAGTGGTATTTCCGGCCATCTGGGGGTTTTTCATTGATTGATCTTTTTTTTTGGCATTAATTGAGAAATTGCAGACATGGGATCCATATTTCAAGGCTGGGTACATGCATCTTAAAACACTCGAGAAATGACGTTTCCGGCCATTAGAGGGGTTTGTAAAGCAAAAATTTTCTTGTACGCTCCGCGCCAACCGATGGTGACGCTCCTCTTAGATAGAGATGCCGCTCATGACGAACACCCTCCAGATAAAAGCTGGCTACAAGCCTGATATGATAATGATGAAACTGGCAAAACATTGCACCAGACTGCATGTTAGGACCTTTAATTGTTTAAATATTTCTCAAAGGGGAGGGGGACACCCTTAGACCTCTCTCCCATATCAGTCACAAATGTGCTCCCCCATGCAAATTCCTGGCTACGTCGCTGTACTAAGGGGACTTATTTTGACTAATAAGTGATATGACCACAACTGGAAAATTTATAGGAGTTTAATATGAGGTCATGGCTGCAGGAGCGGGGGAGGGATAGTTGCACTTAGCCAGTAAGCCCAAACCCCTCCAAAGCATTTTTTAATAACGTAAAGTTTGGTAGTGTCTAGTACGCTGTATATGGACGTAGGCTCGAGTAACTATTTCACAAACATGTTCAATTACATGTTCGCTTCTGAGCCAAAATGAGAATGGACTGATTTCTCCATCAATAATGACATGTTGAAGTGTTTTCAAAAAAAAAGGTTTAGAAATAAGAGTCAACTTTTGGGAAAGTTTGGACTGTAATTGAGAATTATTTTAAAGCATGTGGAAACACTGGAGTAGCCATTAGATAATAACTGTTGTAAGGCACGGCGCAGCCGATCAAGGCTCATAAGGCCTCGCGCACTTCACTACTAGTTAGCCTACTTTAGTAAAAAATTATGACTTAACATCAAACTAAGGACTGAACTCGTCATGGCCAGGTCGAAAACGCGGAAACGCGGAAATCACGGTAACCGCGGAAATCGAAAAATCGGGACAACTGTCCAACAAAGTTTCCGCAGTTTCCGCGTTTTCGACCTTGCTATATGGCAAGGTCGAAAACGCGGAAAAATTATCACTCTGCAGTAGAACGAGAGTAGTAACACGAGCTATAAACTGCAGCACA
>WURT03068003.1:0-13576 GCA_009936505.3 Holothuria glaberrima
CCCAGATGACCTTTGACCTCCCCCCAAAACAATAGGGCACACCTTCTCACTATGATGCATCCATATACCAAGTTTAATTTTAGTCTATCTTTCCCTTGTTGAGTTACAGCATACCGAAGCAAGCGTCACAGACACACACACACCAACCTGCCTACGTAGGTTCCTTTGCTAAAGCAAGGAACCAAAAATGAACTATAAAGCCCAACGCACATGGACGACAGAAAACGAGAAACACGAGAAAGAAAACATGGAAACAAGCACTGCTTGATTCGCAAAACAAGTGTCTAGCTAAACATATGTTTCAGACGAAAATGCTAATTTTGGTTTTTGTCCATCACACACGGACGTCAGCGTGAAAACGTGTTTCTTGTTTTGTGTTTCGCGTTTCTGTCATTTGTGTGCTTCCGCTTAAGACCTAAGTATCCAGTAAATACACCTTTTCAGTTTTTTTGTGGAAATGAGCTGTGGTGATGGGGATTAGGACTATAAGGCTGGTATGAATGTCTTGAGACTCAGAGAAATTCCATATACTGGGAAAAGAGGGCATACTGTACCTTTGATCTGTTTGTATTTCTGTTTCTTCAAAGTCAAAGTCATCTATAACCTCTCCTATGTCTGCTGGTTTCTCATTTGCTGCAGCAATCGTTTCTTCACATGTACCCATCATCATAATCTTGGTATTTGGTTTAATCTTTAACTCGGACAGCTGCACATCATCAGATGGAACTTTTCCTGAAAACATAAAAATATCAGAAAGTCAGAAACAGCCCACGTTTGGAAATCCTACTTTAATTTCTTTGGGCACAATATGTTTAGTATATTGTGCATTTCTTTTGCAGGAAGAGTGAAAGACATCACACAGTAATCGCTTGTAATGATAGTAATATCCCATCTTACAAACCCTTTCTGTCTGCAATAGACCTTGGAAGCAACACAAATGTCTGCTCCATGATTTTGCAGCTAGGGCTGAGTCGGGTAGCAAATATTCGGAACCGGGTACCTGTTTTCATTACCTGGTCGCGTAACAGGTACCCAAATCTTAAGGCCTACTCTGAAAGTTGGTGACTTTATTTAAAGCATAATACTCTGTGCATGATTTTCACCCACTCACAGTATGCTGCACTGTCTAATTACCCTAAACAAAATGCATCACCGTCTTTGTTATCCTGTTCATAGTAGTGTTCCCTATACGAAACAGTTCCGCATTTTTTTTAAACATAACACGGGTCCCCGTTTTGTTCATTTTAGGTTCAGGTACCCGTATGTTCTGTTGGGTACCCAACTCAGCCCTATTTGCAGCAAAGGGTTTTTAATAGACCTTCGATTCCAAAGTGTATTACAACACTAAGCAGCGTGTTCAAATACTTGTAGGCAGTAAAGCCTCCTCAATTTGAAAACTTTTTGAACTTTGTTCACATGCATGCCTCTTAACCTAATGTAGAAACTGACTTATAAAATAAAATTTGCTGCTCTGGTATCTCTAAACAAGTAAACATGCATAACAGAGTAACTAAATCTACATTCACAATTGGTGACTGTACTTTGAATAACACAAATTCAAACAATAGTTGAAACATAAGGCACCCTGACTGGTTGATGATAACTTGTGCAGATCAGTGGAATGTGATGTACTGTAATGTAACCCATTGCAAAGACAGCTCAATGACAGTGGCATTATTGCCAGGGAAATAAGGCAGGCATACCAGAGTATATTCAGCAGAATATAGCATAAATGGTCAGTTACACTCACTAAAGGATAGCTCTGTCTGAAAGTTGCAGCAGATAGATGTATACATTGTTTTTAAATTGGAGTTTTAGGAACTGGAAAACTTTGGTTGGAAGAATTTTTTACTGCTGGGGATGAAATAATTGGCCCATATCAATCTGAACACTTTGCCTCACACTGGTGTCTATGCTCCCCAAGAAAACAGTTTTAAATTTTTAACCGCGACAAGTCCCCTGGATAATTTGCATCTGGATAACTTCTCCCTTAAAAACTTCTTCCAGACATTTCTCACACAACAATTCCAAAAATTCTGTTAAGGGAAGTTGTCCGAGGGAATGTTGTCATGACTGGGAATTTTCCACTGGGAAGATACTTGTATTATCACAAGTGGAAATTGTCCCAAGGGGAGTTGTTTGGGGGGGGGGAGGGAATTATCAGGGAAAGGTAAGCTGTCTGGGAATCCTCTCAACAACATACTGTGCCTTCAGTGCATTGAGGTGCAAAAGATATTGTATGAGGAAGGCAGAAAGTACTTTCATTCTTCCAATTATTTTACTTTTTGGTGTTGCAAAATCACTTCAAATATTTTTGGTAGCCTTTTACTTTGGGCACATATTACGGATGGATGCGGCAAGCAGGACCCACTTCTATGATACTCTCAGCCAATCACAATGCAAGTTATGTAAGATGTTGCAAAACAATGGTGACAACTGGCTTTAATCTGCAGCACAAGTTTTGTCATTTTCCTTTGCTTCAACGCACACTCCCTGTTTTTGTGAGAAAGATAAATAGCTGTGCAGGCTACTACTCTATTACCTGTTACCACTGGGTCTAAAGTGTGACTGGCCCATGTTGTTCACAAAAAACCTTTTTTTAAGGATTTTTTACCCTTTAGAAGCACTTCATTTTAGGCATAAAATTGTATCCAAAAGGGTGCTGGACTTTTTGCTTGAACAGATGACATGATTGACAAAGTCTTTCAGGTTTGCAGTAAGAGAAAGAGTGTAAAAATAGGACAAGTTCAATGTTTCATCTGGAAAGGTGTTCTACCTTGTTAATATGTACAGTGTATGTATAAACAGTATGTATATACTGGAGATATCATGAGTTGATCCCTTAACAAACATTGTGACAAAACATATATATATATATATATATATATATATAAACGTTTAACAAAATGAATTTAACCTTGCTGTAATATTTTCTAAGATATCTAAAGTTTTATTGTGCTATATTTTGGTCTTGTCTGAAATAGTAATCCATAGAAAATGAATTTTGAATTGTAGGTGGCAGTATACAACACAATTTTTATGAAGGTTGAGTTGTTGCTACAGAAAAAGAGCAAATAAAATACTATTAATTACCACATTTGAGAAAAACGATATTAATAACATAGAAGTTTGTCGCTTCTAGAAAACACTTTACTGTGAGCTTCATCAAAGACAATTTGGTTACCATTTTTGGTAATTTTTGCACATTTGTAGTTCATTCTTATGCCAAAACTTGCAAAATGGGCTGTGAGAAATGTTTTGCTTCGACCATGAAAAATGGTAAGGCAAATAGGCCTATTTGGTTTTTGATGTTGTTTGAAATATGTGCACGGCAGGCCATGCTTAATGTTCAAATCACATACAGTACGCCTACATGCTGTACAAGCATTTAGAATGCAGTGATTACTTATGATACTGATCAACTCATGATTACCTACTATGTATGCTGCATACACCTGTGCCCTAACCCAAGAAGAGGGGTCAAATAGGAAGAAATGACATTTGGTAAGGTCTCTTTATAGGTGCAATTTGATGTCTTTGGCAAAGTTTTGAACTGTTTATGTGTTTAGAAGTTCATATTATTTAGGGCTTATTTTATTATTTGGTTTTTGCTCAAGGGATACCCCACCTACCCTTAGAGGAGATGAGAAGATGTTGTGTATGAAAGATGCCTAAGACGCAAAATAATGCTACTATTAGGGCTACCATTTGTTGGTGTGTGTTGCAGGTCTATTTTGTCAAAAATGTCTCCCAGATTGGTATAAAATAAATGAAGCCTTTTGGAATTCCAAAGCTGCATCTAAAACACCTGCATAAGAACCTGTCTGTGGTAGGGTCTTGGGACCTCCCCGGGAAAGTTTTGGAAAAAGGAAACTTGCATATGCCATTTCTCAGGTCCTGAGGAAGTTAAAAACATTATCAGGAAGATGAGGTTTTTACTATTTTCAGTATTTTTTTTTCAAGTAGGCATTTTTTCAGTTAGGGTTTGGAAATCTGTCCTGGCCACTCAAGCTGCCCTTCAGGTCATTATAAAGAGAAAGACAAAATTAGCTCACCTAAAACTTGCATTTTTGAAAACATTTGAAAGTTTTGCTTTATAGTACATTACAACATTATCTAGCCTTTAGTGTTACAGTTATTTACAATTGTCTCTTCTGTCAGTATATCATACCTACCGACAGCAAAGAAAAAACTACAATTTCGAGTAAAACGTGATGGGGTAATTTTTAGCCATGCCCCATTCTCTTACAGTTTTCATTGGCACTGATGGGAATATGAGGGTCTTCGCCAAAAATTTTAAATGTTAAACACCGTTTGATGTGATATCCTGGCAATAGCTCACAAAATAGTCCTACCCAATGCAACTTGTGGAATTTATTTTATCTCCTTTTAGGTGAGCTAATTTGGGAACTATGCTAGAGCCTAGAGTAGCCTTTTGGAATGTGGTAAAGACCATTACATGATATCGCCCTTACTCAAATCGTCTACCACTGAACAGTGCAAAAAAGAGGTCGGGATTTTACTTGATGTTTGCACCTACAGATTACAGTCACTGGGATGCTTATCAGGTTTTATAATATTTTTATTGATTTTTAAAAATTTCATGCTCTAATCTGTAGGTGCGAACATCAAGTAAAATCCCGAAATTTCATCCAGAGGTCGGGTTCTGCACTGTACAGTTGAAGGCGATTTGAGTAAAGGAAATTTCACGTAATGACCCAGTTTAAATTAAATATGTTATTGCCTCCCCTTCAGCGCTCATCGCCCCTCAGTCTAAGATGCTTGAACGCCCCCAAGGGTCGATAACGCTCCCCTTGGGAATCACTGCTTTCAGGCTTTAGTCGCACAATGCAAAGTAATTAACACTTTGTACTATAGCCTATGTAGCCTAGTATTAATATTATTTATACAGTTGCCAACTGAACTAACATTAGGGCCTAGTACAGCAGCCTGCTATGGAAGAATAAAAATAATACAATTCACCTTTCAGTTTTAATCCTAACAGCTTTTGTCGTTCGGGTAATACTCCCGTTTTTATTTTGATTACATCTTTCAAATCCTTGACAGTATCTGTACCCAGTAGATTGGTAATTTCGTACTCTTGTCCACTCCATTTTACGACAAGTTTAACCATGGACGCAGCCATTTTAGATTTATTGCCAAGTGGTAATTGAAAGTGGTAATTTTTTTTTACAAATTTTAGCCTCATTCCAACGATACTAATAGATATAAAATGTAAGGTACGAAATTAATTTCATAAAAAATTCTTTAAATAAATGACATATCATACTGTTAATGTTATTTTTCAAAACGACTTTACTAAAAAATTGTTTTCTTTAACTAAACAAAGAAAAGTCGTCAGTGACATGAAAATACAAATTGATACTTCCCTTCTCCAGTTCTCATGCAGAGTTGACATAGTGCTGAACAGAGTGATTGCCTCTCTCTCTTTGATCATGACGATTCGTTCTGGTTGTTAGCCTTTTTAGAAAGTACATTAGTATTTAATCGCCCAACTGTCATTGCAATGTCGGCGGATAAAGAGAAAGATCGCAATGCGGTAAGAATTTTTGGGCGTAGCCTAGGCTCAGTTCCCCACAAAGTAGCCTATTGCTGGCTAATCCATTGGGTAACTGTTGTCTGTACAGTATACAACTCAAGGGTATCAAGAATAATATTGGCACGCACTTGCCTGTCTGTGTTGTGTCAGTGTCATTACTTTGTACATTTTGCTCACTTCACTTGCCAGGGCTATTTTGATGAGTGCATCTTTATTCTGTATGTTTGTCCTATCTTTGTGTTCTACTTTCTCCATTTTCTTTGTATTCCTTCCATTTGTGTAGGGGCCAGACTCGAAAAGTTCTGCTTTTTTCTGGCTGCTCTACCCATCAATAATTACTGTTAATTTTTCATTTGCTTGTCTCAGTATCTAAAATTAGTTGTAATTCTTGAGATGTTGTTAGATGATGGTTGAAATGAATTGAACTTATCGAACTGAACCCAGGTTTTGATGTCAAAACTTCAGTGCCAGTTCGCCCAACCATGGGGCATCACATTCTACTGTAGCCTGATTAGGATATATGAGGAAAAGGGGCATGTGCTGAAGGCATGGCCATTGAGGTGGGTAAGGGGGTCTGGTATGATGGTATGTGCTCCCCAGGCTAAGGCTGATTTAGTGTAGGGTACCAAGGCCAAGTTCTCACATACACTTTGTGTCCCTATGGAGACTTATATTAGGTTTCAACACAGAGCACTTAAGTTGGAAAACAGTTTATTAAATGGTAGTTTGCAGAAACTCCCAACTTTTTGCATTGAAATTCGGAAAGTTTGGACATACAGTACCTGCACTCATAGTTTGACAAGCCTGTTTGTAAAGCTGTGATTTATTGAAAAACAATGGTCAAGTATTGTACTGTATCAAATGCTGGATTGGATGTTTCCTGGATTTCCAGATGACTTTTTTTTGAGTTGCAGCATCTTAGAAACACTCTTTTAGTTTGAAAACTCGTTGTAGGAACTGACACTTCCAAAAGGTATTGAAGAGAAGACATGCTGGAAATTTATGTGTTTATCAGGAATTGTAACTGGGCATTGCTGAGTAGGACTTCCCTGGACTGCTCTCAAGTACCTAGGACTCACCCTCATTAAGCCTGATACAGTACTACTCTGTTCTCTGACTTTGCTGCCAACTGTAGTAACTGTGATGTTTTTGTTGTATTATCCAAGTTTTGTTCACATAGAATATCCAAGTTGAACCAATAGATCAAGAATATACCACACTCTAACAATAAGTTGTTTGACTAACTACAGTATGCTCTATTTAAACTTTTTACTTGGAGGCAGGAGCCCACCATTGAAATTGGTCTAGCTACAACCCTGGTGTAAATTTATTAATAAGTTTGTGTTGTCATTTCATTTTTTGTACCTTTTTTCTGGTATAATATGGATGATTTGGTAAATATATGGCAAATTTGTATGTATGGCACTGTATGTTGTCTAAGATAGCCAGTGAACTTTCTCTTACCTTTCAGGCACAAGCAAGGACTGGAAAGCTTATGGCTGTTATACGAGTGGTAGCTGTCAGGTAATTGTAACATGGCTTTTGTAAAACTTCAGAAGAAAAATCAGCAATAATGCAACTCATTCTTCTAGGCAATAACATACAGGATATGAGAAGAACAATCACTACTACTATATATACAGTACATTTATCAAAATTGTGTATATTGATAATTTGACCATAACATAATAGGCCTATTTGCTAGCTACAGTGTAAAATATAAAGGCTGTGGGATTTTGGAAATGTATCATAGTTGTGTCAGAGTGAAAAAAGGGAAGCTGTTTATGAATTCTTTGGAATCCTCATAAATGTACATTCAAAGGGAAATATTTAGTTCCACATCAGCTACCATTGCCTGGAAATTAAAGGAAGAGTAGAGATCAGAAAATGAGCAAATTTGTTAATAGCTTAAAAGCATGTTCTGGTGACCAAATTTGATGTTTGCAGAAAAAGGAGAAAAAAGTTTCTGTGTTCGGCAGCGAAAACCCCATCTCAATAGCATTTTGCATTTGGAAGATACAACTTTTTGAAGAAATGCCACATTTCAGCTTCTGCAGTGCATGATGGAAAATCTGTGATGTCATCTGGGCAAATTGATAAGATGTAGCTTTTGTATTTCTTTATAATGTTGATATCACTATATTAACTTTATTTGCTGTACCATAAGTGTGGAACAGTTTTACACTTAATCTACGGGGAAACTCATCTAAACCTTCCAACAGTATCAAATTTCAAGGCCAAACAAGGTATCTAATTGTACAGGATTATAAAGAATAATGAAAGGAATCTGAGGCAATTTGCTCACTTGAGGAAACCTGGTGGTATTTCTTATTAAAAGTAACCAATCTTTAGGAAGGGATATCTTGAGTTAGGAATGGAGTTTTGGTATGGGGTTTGGATGATATATAATGAAAAAAGTTTATATTTCATGTAAGACTCCTACAAGATGCCACCAGACAATGCATTTAAGGTTTTTTAGTGTTGGTGTCAGTGCTTATGTAATGTCTCAATAAAGTTTAAGTCTTTGTCATTTTGTAGCTATTATGATACAGTTTTACGTCAGATAAAATATATCAGCTCAGGAAAATTCAAACAGATCATCAACCATTAAAATACCTGGAGATTTGCTCCAGTCAGGTGACTGCTGTGCAGAATGACAGTTTGCTGCTCCAGTTACCCTAATTATATTGGCCATGTGCTGAAGCTAGGGATACTTGCAGGGTCTGTAGGTGTACAGTAGCAAAGGCATAGCACATAGCAAACACACTGCACTGACAGGAATATTGTACATTAAACACATCTTGTACTTTACTTACACTTTTTACGCCATCTCCAAATGTGAAGTTTCTTTCTAAAATCTTGTGAGATGCAAGACTTCTCATGGTAGCTAATGCAATTACTTTTTAACTGTGATGTTCGTAATTTGACCTAGTATGAAGTAATATATCATGTTCTCGTAAAGTGGTGTGTAGCCCCTCACCATCACCAATCATGATTTGTGTTTAGTTTTCAATTTATACTGCTTTTACATTTAAGTTCTACAAACATATGAAAATGAATTTGAAATTGACATTAGAAGAGAATGTACAGTAGTTCTTATTTTAATGGACTTAAATATCATTTTGAGGCTGTGAGCTGAGTATCCAGACCAGGACTACTTCTAAATTGGGCTTAAAAGGAAAGTGTGAAGTAAAAGGAGCATATGGTCAAGTGGTTATAGCATCGGACTTGTAGCGGGAAGGTCGGGAGTTCGAATCCTGGCCGGGTCATACCAAAGACATTAAAATGGAACCTACAGCCATTGTGCTCGGTGCTCACCATAAGCAATGGAGTAGGGAAAACAAGCCAGCGAGCCACAACTGGAAAAAGGCCGTGGTCGCCCTGACTTAAACCAATTTGTTAGAAACTGAGCTGTAAAACCCCATCTAACAAACTAACTAAAGGGGCTTATTGAGTTGGCTCACAAAATTCATGAGTTTTTTTCTCACCTGTTGAGATTTACTCACATTATGATGGTAAATGGTCAAACTTAGAGATTCTGCACATCTGACATACGACTGAAATGGCAATTATATGATAATTAATGATTGAAATCATTTGTTACAAATTTGTGAGGAGACACTTTTTGCCATTAGGTATTAACCATATGCAAACCCTTTCCGCAAAAACTACAATTTCTCACATTTTCAGGAACTGTTGGAAGTGTTACAGTGCATGAGTAATGAGGCTAATTAGAGACATTGTCGTACAATGATTTCCTTCGGACTTGTCACAAAATAACAGGTATCAACTCAATGAGCCCCTTTAAGGTGTGTGAGTGCCTAGTTTTAATGGCATAGCTACAGTAGAGCCTTGAATTAGCTAAGGAAGGTACAGTATTATAGATGATTTTGTTTAACTGATTTTGTGTCTTTTTTCAGTGATAATGATGAGCAACGAAATGTTGAAAAGTCAAAGCTTGAGAGTGCTTTCCAAGAGTGTGATGAAAGACTGGATAAATTAATATCAGGTAAACTGCATTAGAAATAACTTGAAGTGTATGGATTGTTAAACATGTTCATCAAAGTTCTGAAATTCTTGGTGAAATGTCTTTTTACAAAATGGAGACTGTGCTCTTCCCCCAACAAAGTTTATTGTCTTTTTACACATAAATCAAGTGTCTCAAGTATTAAGTACATATTCTGTTGTACTTGGGAGTCCTTTACATCAACATGGTAATCTTGTTAATGTTTGCTTATTTTCTCTTAAGTTTAAAAATTTTTCTTTTGCTCTTTGCAGAATTTTTGGGGAAAAAACAAACACTTCAGGAAATTAGAGTTTGTCATTATGGAAAGGATTGGTTGTTCAAAGATGTGCATAAATCAGTGTGTGATATACCCATTATTTATAAATTATTATGTTCTTATTTAACACTGTCAGCTTTATTAATTTTTTTAATTTTTTCCTAGAAAATTATGATATTTTGACCAAAACAATCCAAGCATACAGTAGCATCTCTGGAAGAATCAAGACATCACGTGAACGAATCAAACAGGTCAAGGGAGACCTCAACTCCTGTAAAGAACTTTTACATTGCCGGCGTGATGAGTTGAAGAAGTTGTGGTTAGAAGGCATAGAACAGAAGCAAGTGCTTTCACTTCTAGACCAAATGTAAGTTATTATCTTCATCAACATGTGGAATTTATGAGGTTTCCCATTTTCAGAATATAAACTGGGTAGTCAAATTGTGAAATATCTTTCTTTGTAGAATTTCAGCACTTAGTACTTTAATCCCTTTCAGCTAGCATCTTTCTCTTTAATTTTATGAAATCATTCACTGAAGGAACTAAACTAAATTTTGTTCCCACTGTAAATTTATTAGTGCTTAAAAACTTTGGTTGGTACCCTCGTCTTTTAGAATCATTTCTTGAGTCTGAGCAACTAATACAGAAGGGCAAAAATAAAAATACTTTCAAAGAAGTTCTGTTGCTTGAATAAGCTGCATCCCTTGAAGGGATGCCAAACTGAACTGCACCGATCAAGATCATTTAGAATCATTTAAACTCAGCACATGAATTTAAATTCTGATTACCTACTTATCTACTCAGAGTTCCCTTCATGAGGTATACTAATGTACATAGGACAGCAAGTATATACGAATGCACATAAGAGCCTTCATGTACCACGTAATGCTCAAATAAATGTGCTTGGACATGAAATTTTCCAGAAGGGGGAGGTTAATGATCATCTCAAATTCTTTCCATACCCTACATACTGCCATAGGCATATTACAATAATTGTGGTAAAGTGAAATTCAAACCAGGTCAAACTTAATATTTTTTTGCAACTCTCAAGATTCCTTGCACAAGATTAAAGACCAACACATGAATAAAACAGCTTGACAGTTTGTTTGGTGTTTACTTGTGTCTGCCATAGGAACTTGAGTGGTGATGGAGCAAGCGAGGAATCTTATACGCTACAATGCACTGAAGTCAGTGCTTAGTTGGAAGTTGGGGTTGGGACTTGTGATAAAAATTTTCCTCTGGTGAAAGAAATTTTTTATTGAGCAGCACATATAATAATTTTTTTTTTTTTTGGGGGGGGGGGCACTTATAAGAGTGGGGGTATTTAGTAGAGTAAATTCAGTATAATTTATCAAAGTAGAAACAGTATCTACTTCTAGTAGTACCATTCCCATAGTGTGGCATGCAAAATTTTATGGTACAGAATTAGTTCGCTTATGCCTTTCTGAAGCCACAAGAGATTTCACTGGTTGATAGATTAGCCAACTGAGCAGGTTAGTAACACCTTGCTACAGGCTGAAATTTATGCAATAATGCTTAGGTTTACCCACATCTTTACAACTTAATTTACAGATCCCTAGAATTATAACTGAAGTTTTGGAAAGCATGGTAGTTAAGTTAAAAAAAAATGTTCTTCCATCAAATTTTGTATGGTATTGCTGTAAGTGGTTACATTTATTTTCATACCCCAGAGAAGAAGTGAAAGGTGCTCCTCAAAAAATGAACCACTACGTCTCAGAGAAAAGATACCTTCATGCGACTGAGCTCTTGACTAAAACAGTGGCTCACTTGGATGGTGACCTGAAGGGAGTGGAGGCTTTGACAGAGATTGGCTTAGAAATGAAAAGTAGGAAAGAGGTTGGTATTGTAGACCTGATTGCATAACAGGAAAGCACTGAAAGGTTGACAGGGGTGGGGTAGTGAGAGGCCATGGGAGTTTTTTTAAAGCTTTTGACCAACACAGAAGCTCACTTGGGAGGTTACATGAACGGAATGGAGGCTTTGACAGATTATTTGCTTGGAAATGAAAAGCTGGAAAGAGGTGGATGTTACAAACCTGATGGCATGACAGAAAAGCATTGTGAGGTCGGGTTGGGGTAGGGGGATGCCATTGTGAGGTCATCTGGGTGTGGGTTTGTGGGGGGGATGGGTAGCCATGGGAGTTTTTTGGTAGTTTTAGACTTTTGACCAAAACAGTGGCTCACTTGGAAGGTTATCTAAATATAGTGGAGGCTTTGACAGAGATTGGCTTAGAAATAAAAAGCAGGAAAGAGGTAGGTGTTACAAATCTGATTGCATAACAGGAAAGCACTGTGAGGTCGGGTTGGGGGAGGAGATGCCACAGGAGTTTTTGGTGGTTTTAAGCTTTTAGCTAAAACAGTAGCTCACTTGGAAGGTGACCTGAAGGGAGTGGAGGCTTTGAGAGAAATTGACTTGAAACATTGTAAGGGCTGCAGTTCTTGTTGCTAAAACATTCTTACTTTTGTTCCTATTGCCAGACGCTCTTCAGAACTCTTTTGGAAGAATTGAATAGCCAGCTTTATGAGAAGTCTCCGAAAACTTTTCAGACTCGTTTTGCTAGAGGTGGATCTTTGCGTAGCTCGGGACAGGAGGTGTCACCGCGATTGTTACAGAAGCAGCAATTAATGGACCTAGCTGCTGGTAAAAGAGGCTCAAAGCGTGGCTATAAAAGTAAGGCTTTATTGGTTTGTGTGTTTGTATGGTATGGGCATTTCCAGTGAAATATGTTTTAAAATATGTATTTATTAAGCAATTACTTTCTTCCACTTTTGTTAATATGCTCAAAGTTTATTTACCATTGAGGACATTGGCTAAGGTGTCAGACTTGATTTTGCAGATTAGAATCCTTGTTTGAGTCCTGCTTGCTTCATTACTTTGTGTTCTTAGGTTAGATGCTTTATCTCCATTGCTTCTCTCGACCCAGGAGTTCAAATCAGAAGGTAGTTTGTTGTAAGTTGTCCTCTTGTGCTGCTTTTAATTTCCATTTCTTTGACAACTTTAACCAATTTTAGGGCTTGTCATGGGCCTGGAGTATCTTGCCAGAGCCATATTGTATAAAATATTGGGGACTATCCCCCTTCCGATTGCATGTCGGCTAATAACTTACAACCTTCCATAACCTACTGCACTGTTATTATTGCAATTTGTACCACTAAAGTGTTGAGGAATTATTCATTAAGCAGGACCGAAGGCAATAATAGCCGAAGGAAACTGTTCGGGTAGTTATTTCCTTCACCTCATTCATTCTGTGAACAAATTTATCAGGGATAATGGATTCTCTGCCCAAGACTGGCAGAAGTTGTGGCACATCCCTGGAGCAACTCTGACGACACATTGTGTTCTTCTCTGAATGCCCTAATGACATCAGTTAACTCTGCGATGAATGCTGGAGCCATACTGGAAGAGCTCTGCACCATTCCTGTAAAAAGTACAAAGGAGTGGTGAAGGCAAAAGTCACATCTAAGAGGAATGAAGTTTATGACTCCAATGTTTATGCACACTATTGTGCTGTCAGGATGCCCTATCAGTTGAAGTTTAGAACTCAATTTGAGGAGGAGACTAACATTATATCTGCTGTTTGTATGAACAAGGTGAGCATTTGGTGGTTAGTGGTCAGTAGATACCTTCAAGTTTGCTGGATATTTCCAAACGTTGATGGGCCAAACATGCCTGACCATGATTTGCCAAGTGGCAAAGGCTATAAGATCGTACC